>JAWNOR010000043.1:0-123463 GCA_035045885.1 Drosophila borealis | reverse complement strand
CACAGCCGACATGCCGACGGTGGACCCGACGATATTGGAGCACCCCGGTAACTTCAACCTCGCCACGATCGCTGACGACACAGTAATCCTCTCTAAAGCCAGCTGTGTATACCAAGCCACCGACCAACTTCAAGAATACCTGCACGTATTCGAGACGTGGGCATCTAAGTGGCGAATTGCCATCAACAGGCAAAAGTCGGTATGCTGCACATTCGCGATCCGCAGAGACACGTCGCCAGGAGTATTCCTCCAAGGCGAACTCCTTCAGCATAAAGACGGTCACCGCTACCTTGGAGTCTACCTTGATCGCAGGCTCCCTTGGAGTAAACACATAACAGCATCATGTCACAGTTTACGTCAAAAATTAAAAAGTATGGCTCTTAAAGGAAAACAGCAAGCTTTCCCCGAGCAACAAGGTGCTGCTGTATAAAACCCTACTGGCTCCAGTTTGGCGCTATGCAAGTCAAATCTTTGGCACTGCAGCAAAATCCCATTGGAGGAAAATTGGTGTCTTCCAAGCCAAGGTGCTGAGACTAAGTACTGGGGCCCCCTGGTACATCCGCAACCGGGCTTTAGCAAGAGACTTAAAGGTTCCTTTAGTGGGTGACCTTTTAAGACAGCAGTACACCAGCTATATGGCCCGTCTTTCTGCCCACCCCAACATATTGGCAAGAAGGCTCTGCAGAAGAAAGCGACGGAGACTTTGCCGGATCCACCCCATCGACCTCCTAAACCGGGTACTTAGATAAGGAAAATTATAAAGCAAATAATTTAAAACTTAAAAGGTAATGTTAAGTAAGTTGATCCAATTATTGTAAAGCTAGGTTAAGATGCTCAAGAATAGTATCAATAAATTAGCTAATAAAATAGAGAGAAAAAAAAGTCTCTCAGTTTTAATGCTATCTTGATAAAAAAAGGCGACGCGCAGTTGCCTATCCAAGTCCACCTCCTTCAGCCAGTTGGGCCCTGCTGAGTTGGTCAGATTGCTGCTAGTCGGCTACAATTGTTGCTCGCTCTGCATCTGCAACATAGCCATGCCCAGCTGCAAAGCCGGCAACTGCTGCAGCACAAACAGCAAACTCTCATTGGTAGGCAACGAACCAAAATCCGGCAGCGGCGTCTCCCTTCCACATTGGGGACATAACACATTCAGGTGGCCGGCCAGCTGCTCCAGACAGCCGGCGCAGTAGCTATGCCGGCAGTTAAGCTCCTTGGGCAACCTTGCGGCATCGCTTGGGTCATAAATGCGTCGACACAAGCTGCAGCTGAGCAGCTTTTTCAGTGGCCTGGGTAAATCCATTTGTTGTCTAGAGAGGCAGAGAGAAAGAGGGGAGAACAAGAGAAAACAAGATTTCAATAGTTTCAAGTGCACAGCTAATGCCAATTAATTGGACTGAGAACTGCCTCCCACATCCAAACCCACCCACACGCACGCATCCAACGAAGGACATTAAGCATCAGCAGACAAAATGAATCGATGCAGAGGCCAATTAAATATTTATAGCAATATTTCTACGTAGTTTTGTAATGGCAACTGGCAAGGGATTATTTGTTATTGTTGGCATATTATAATAAGCTAAGCTAAGACAATGCACTCAAGCACAAGCCTGGCACTTGAATCCAGATCCACCTGAAGGACTGGCTCTTCTAGAAAGCGCAGGAAGCGAGGTTGCAAACACAATTGAGTATAACTCAATGACAAATTGCAAGCACAACACCCGGCTGTCTACAGCTACTTCTGCCGTTCCCCAAAAATCAAAGACAACTTCAGAATATTTCCCATATGAACCAACAACAACCATAATCAAAACAAACTACTCGACTCGACTACTTTTTGGTTTGAAGCTACAGCCTATGATCTAAGCTTCTATACTCTTCTAACTCATTGTTGTGGTTTCTAAGCACTGCTATGCCTTTAATTCGCAAAGTAATGTCTTCTTCTTCTCCACTCGCTTTCAACTTGCAAGCAGCCCGGCAGATTTTATAATTTTTCATTATTCGATCAGCAAGGCACCCTTTCTCAAAATAGGGTATTTTAACTATTCATATGTTCTGTAACCAAATCCCACTAACCTTCTCATATACACATTTTTATCTAATCTCTGAGAAATATATAATATCGTATTTAGTGTGCAACTATTAGTGCAATCAATAATAATTGTTTTCCTTAAACATTCTATACCATTTCTATAAATAAGGGTATCAATGCCTCGACGCGCCAAATAGTTGTTGGTGTGTGTGTCTCATCTCACACAAATTTCAAAAAATATGCATGTATGTATGTGTTTTCCAAGCCAAGGAAAGTATATGCAATTGAGAAGATTGCAATATTTTGTTCCGCACATGACGTCCCAGCATTGAGTAATAAATATCTGTTTATTACTCAATGACGTCCCAGCTAAAGGGTTTTTGTGTGCGACTGTTGCGTACAATAAAGTAATACATATAAAATAAATGCATTATTATAAAAGACCCTATCAATATATAACTTAAACTAGCGGGTATAACCCGGCCTTGCCCGTGGCACGTATGTTATAAAATCAATGTTCTCAAACAAATTTGAAATGATTTTGAAACTGATCGGACGGTAAACAAACAATTTTCATACAAACGTTTTCCGCCAATTTACCACTGTTGCGAGTGGAATTCCCCAAATCGCTGAAACACGTATTTATTACATTCTTATGTAGAGCTTTGAAAATAAGTTTGAAGCAAATCGGACACAATTTAAAACTTCGTACAAAAAATCTTTGAGCCGCATTCCACCCGAAAAAGATTGGATTCTGCAAAAAGTGTGAAACACGTCTCAAATGATTTTTCTTATAGATCTTTGGAAACTAATTTGAGCGCGAAAAGTCACCCACCAAATTTTTAACCTCCATTTCCACCAAGGAGGATCGGATTTTTCGAAAAGTGTGAAACACCCCTTAAATGAATTTGAACAAAGATCTTTGAAAATAAGTGTGGGGCCGATCGGATGGTAAACAAAAAACTTTCATACAACCTTTTTCCGCCAATTTACCACTGTTGCGGGTGGAATTTTCCAAATCGCTGAAATACGTATTTATTAAGTTCTTATGTAGAGCTTTGAAAATAAGTTTGAAGCAAATCGGACACAACTTAAAACTTCGCCCAAAAAATCTTTAAATCGCATTCCCCCCGAAGAAGTTTGAATTCTGCGAAAAGTGTGAAACACGTATCAAATGATATTTCTTATAGATCTTTGGAAATGAATTTGAGCGCGAAACGTCACCCACCAAATCTTTGACCTCCATTTCCACCAAGGAGGAACGGATTTTCCTAAAAGTGGGAAACACCCCTCAAATGAATTTAAACAAAGATCTTTGAAAATAAGTGTGGGGCCGATCGGATGGTAAACAAAAAACTTTCATACAACCTTTTTCCGCCAATTTACCACTGTTGCGGGTGGAATTTTCCAACTCGCTGAAATACGTATTTATTAAGTTCTTATGTAGAGCTTTGAAAATAAGTTTGAAGCAAATCGGACACAACTTAAAACTTCGCCCAAAAAATCTTTAAATCGCATTCCCCCCGAAGAAGTTTGAATTCTGCGAAAAGTGTGAAACACGTATCAAATGATATTTCTTATAGATCTTTGGAAATGAATTTGAGCGCGAAACGTCACCCACCAAATCTTTGACCTCCATTTCCACCAAGGAGGAACGGATTTTCCTAAAAGTGGGAAACACCCCTCAAATGAATTTAAACAAAGATCTTTGAAAATAAGTTTGAGGCCGATCGGATGGTAAACAAAAAAGTTACATACAAACGTTTTTTCGCAATTTTTCCACACTTGCGGGTGGAATTTCCCGAAACCTCGTCTTAACGTGCACCTACATCACATAAGGTAGCTACAGTGAAAATTTCAGCTTCCTAGCTCTTACGGTTTGGGCTGTGCGTTGATCATTAATCAGTCAGTCAGTCAGACATTCAGTCAGGACAAACAGTTATATATATAGAGATACCAGAAAATATATATCAAATTTCAAGTCTTTAAACTTTATAATTTGACAAGCACACAAACAAGAAATACATTGGTAATTCCTAATGTAAAGCTTTTAATAAACTTATCTGAAATTGATTCAATATATTACGCTTATATATTCAATTCTTGATAATTGATGTATAACGAATATATTTGTTCCCTATTTGTGTGTTTTTTAAATCGAAAAAGCTAGTGACATGAAATTTACAATATATATTCTCGTATTTAAGACGCCGACTGTGTTCTTAACTTTTGTTTTCCCATTTACATATCGATATAAATCGATTTTGTGGAGAAAAGTGAAGAAACAGTACCTAGAATGGTATCTCTACGTACGACACGCCTAGCACACATAATTGACCACACGATGCAATAAAGGGAACGTGGGTCGTGTCCAAGAACTGGACGTCCAATGTGTAAAACAAACGTGGTAAGCATAACAAAGCTCATTCTGCCACATGCATCTTTCCTTTTTATACCCTGAACCCATTTAAAATGGGTAAACAGGGTATATTGTTTTTTGCAAATGTATGTAACAGGCAGAAGGAAGCATCTCCGACCCCATAAAGTATATATATTCTTGATCAGCATCAACAGCAGAGTCGATCTAGCCATGTCCGTCTGTCCGTCCGTATGTATGAACGCATGGATATCAGAACCTATAAGAGCTAGAGACTTTTAGCTGTAGGTCCTCCTAGTTCCCGCGCAGATCGAGTTTGTTTTCGATAATCGATTACTTACTCCGTTTTCAAGTAATCGATAAAAATTAATATCGAAATCCTGTTTTTTTGGCAAATTGGGTAAATAATCAGAGCTAGTGTCACCAAACTTTACGTGTAGCTTCTAAAATAGTATATATACATATATCAAGTATCTTTCATTTTATAGCTACCACCACCTCCCTGCTTCTACCTCATAGCCATAAATCAAGTAACAACACTAATGTATGCTGCCCACCAATATAAGCCACAATTTAAATGCAATTGACTTTATGATAATACACAAATATTCTACAGGACTTTAAGATGTTGATGTTGTTTCATCAAGATCGGTTAAGAAACACAGAAGTTATTAAATAAAGCATGTTATTGCTGCCCTCGAATTTGGGGCAGCAAGCGCAAATTCCAAGAATTTCTGTATACATGTACACACACACACATTCATGCGCGTCTTTATTGAATTCTATCAACAGCATTGCAATTGCGATTGTATTGTTTTCTGTGCTGCTATTTTAATTCGTTTATTTTTTCTCATTAACATTCTATGAATGGTGTGGCTGTTGAGTAGAGGCGGCGGAAAGTAGCGCGGTCAGTTACGAATTCAAACCCTGCTCGGGAAACTTTTTTTCTCTTTGGCTGGTGTGGCTGTTGAGTAGAGTCGGCAGCAAGTAATGCGTTAGTTACGAGTTCGAACCCTGCTAAGGGAACTGTTTTTTTTAATTAATCTTAATTACTACTAAACCAAACGAGCGCGAGCTGCATTTGGTGTTGGAATAAGAGAGTTCAGGGTATCCCCTAGTCGGAAGCTCCCGACTAGAACCTTTTACTTGTTTACATTTGCGAATTCAAGTTCACTGATCAAAGTGAAAATTGTTCTTTATAAGAAGCGTCTAAAGATTTAATTTTTAAAATAAGTTTTATTCAGTAAAGTTGAAATATTTAAAATTTGTTATATAAAAAACGCTATCTTTGAGCCATTAAAAATAATTCTTAAATATTTCAAATGTAATATAAATATTTACCAAAAAAAGCAACAAAAAAGCAACGTTTATTGTATGCCATAATATATTTAAATATTACCTCGATAACTTTGCATAAATTAACTAGCAAATACTTACATTAATCCTTACCATTTTGCTGCATTTGTGTTGGTGTGCGCTCCACTTTGCGCCCACCTGTTGCATACATATGTGAGAGCTTATTCGCCACAGCTCATGCATTAGACCAGAGCGCAGCTAAACCGTTACGGTTAGCCAGAAACTCTTAATTTAAGAGAGCGCGCTCTTAGCTCTGTCTTATCGAATCTGCGCTCTCTTTGCATTTGAACTGATTTGCAGGCTCGGCCAACTGTCAGAGTGTGTGTGTGTGTGTGCGTTTGTGTTTGAGTTTGTTGGCCTGGCTCATGCTAATGCTGATGACGTATGCGTTGCATGACTGACTTTGACCTGATAACCCTGAATGTCGCTGCTGCTGTCTCTTTTGGCCAGGCCAGGTGGCTGTCTGGGCGGCACGAACAGCGTCTTCTTGTTGCCGAGCCGAACAAACAGGTTGTAAAGCTTCGCACACGTCACTTCCTAGGTGTCTCCTGCTCAGGATGTAGGCCACTAGGGAGGCCCAGCAAAAAATATAAGGAGTTAAAAGCGAGCTCACTTTCGCCCCTTTTTCCCGGCGCAAATAATAAACATTATACAATTTCTTAAGTGCTTCCAAGTGCTTAACAAGAAAAGGATTAATATGGCAACGAGCTAAACCGCCTGGCACGCCCACTGCCGAAGCGTACAGAGTTCGTTTCGTTTCGTTTCGTAACGCTTTTATAGCCTTATAACCAGCCAGCAGCAGGCAGAGAGTTCCTTTTTTAGCAAATGCTTTGGTAACTAGCAATTCCATCCGCTGCAGTTTTGAACCATAAGTGGTATGGGCGAGTGTGTGTGTGTGCGTGTCGTTTGGTTAATCAAGCTGTAAGTTCTTGTTCGCATTTTGAACATTTTTGATTATATTTCTATTATATGTGTGATTTTGATGGCCATGAAAAGATCAGTTGTATTTGCAATGTGAAAAACAAGGTAACTTTCAATAAATATATCAATAAAATTTTCTTTTTGCGAATTTTTGCTCATATTAAAAAAAAAAGTATCTCCGTATCTGAGATAATATGTAAATCCAAATTAACGCAATAAATCTAGATTTCAAAACTTAACCCAAAATAGTAACCTTTATTAAAATTGTTAGTTTGCGGTTGTGTATATACTATATGAATATGAATGTCTTCAATAAAAAGCATTTACAATGAAAACTTTCCTAACATGCACTCCTATTAGGCGGCAACCCCTCAAACCATTATGAATAAGGCTATACCCACTCTCCCCTCTATTAAGCGGACAATCCTCCAATATTACCCGGCCCTCGTTTATAAGCTTTAATTTTATATTGGTAAATAAACAGTTTCCCAGCCCTGAACATTTTCAGTTAGTGAGTAGCTTCTTAAAGGATAGAATATTTTGCGTAGTCAACGCACCCAAACCGTAAGAGCAAGGCAGCTGAAATTTTCACTGTAGTTACCTTATGTGATAAAGGAGCAAAAATGACGAAAAACTTTTGTGTGAAACTTTTTTGTTTACCATCCGATCGGCCTTAAAATCATTTTCAAATATCTTTGTTTAAATTCATTTGATGGGGCAGCTTTGTGGAGAAGCGCATCTACGATAATTGTGTGTCGCAGCTGAAGCAACGAGTGGAGGCGCTCAAGATTGGCGATGGCTAATCTGTAGATGTGCAAAGCGGCTTTGTGGAGGATGCGCGCGACAAGAAGACCAGCATCATACTGGGAAGAAAGCGACTGCAGGAGCTTGGCTCGCTCTTCAGCTGTTCCGCATGGCTAAGCGTCTAGGAGTAGACGTGGTGGGTGTTAACGGAGGCATAATCTCCACACCAGAGTTGCCGTTTGGCGGTGTCATGGAGTCGGGAGTGGGACGCGATGGCGCCAGGCATTTAACAGCATTTGGAATTTTGCCACATTCATTTTTAGACACATGTGCATTGTGTGAGCATGGTCACACTCAATCCTTACTGCTGCTTTGTTCCCAAGTGCGATTTACTTTGAAGCAATGTCTGATAAAATTGAAAGTGCATTCCTTATTGGATTGTTGAAAAGTGTTTATTGCGGTGCTTGGCAAAGTTTTTCCCTGTGCATTGCGAGTCTAGTTTAGCCCCGCGTCGCTGCATATGCTGACTGTCCAAAACCAAAGAAGCGCAAGCTACGCTTATTAACAACAAGAAGCGCAGCCATTTGGCCAAAACAAAACCAAGAAGAACACAATAGCCAGTGCATCAACAATCGGTGTGATCGAGCATTATTCGATTTTAATTAATTATATTTACTAATTTGTCTTAATATATACTGATCGGTTCACAGCTAATAAGCGTGCAGTCTGCGAAGGGCATCAAACGCATCGAGATCTCGCCAAAATCGAATCTTAACTTATGACAGCCTACAGAATGCACTCAAAGTCAATGGCTTTGGTCGTGCTACAGAGCTGCAATATCTAAAACAATATAATCGTGTATTTATTTAATAAATAATCTTCTTTGTCAACTTGCAGCGCACGAGCAGCACAGCCATTGAGAACTTGTCATACAAATTGTCCACAGACAAGCTTGGCAACAACCCACGTCCCTCCATTGATGTGATCGAGGATGAGATTGATCCACAGTTGCATAAATCTGATGGCACCATCAAGCGTAAACGCGATAGTTAGCTGCAAGTAGGAATAATTAGGGCTCTACTCTAGACATGGTTTTCAAAATTTACTGATAGTTTATATATTAGCTGAACGGAAATATATGTTATAATCTAAAATATTTAATGGTTCTAAGCAACATAAAATTAATCATTTAAGCTTTTAATGAGCTGTGTTGAATTGCATAGAATTTTAACTTAATGTTTTAATTATTTACTAATTCGATTTTCATTCTCATTCACTTGGGTCAGTTGCCATCACAATGCCGATGGTCGTTGCGTACACTGCTCCCTGCTGAAACCCTTTGACGAGAGCCAGCTCAAGGACGCCAATATTAACCACTTGTCCTGCCAATCATACATACGCAAGCTAACTTCAGGCATGGATCATGGTAAGTACTTTGTATTCGATGACATCAATTGCCGCATCAAGCCTGGCTATCGGGAGCATCCTCCGTGGCCCAAGGGCATCTGTTCCAAGTGTCAGCCGTCGGCCAAAACGCTCAATCGCTTTGAGAAAACCAAATAGTGGAGCGCTTCTTGAACTAGTGGCGACCATCTGTGAGCCGCCGTAGGAATCATCGCGCGATTCGATTAAAATGTGTCCAGATGATAAACATCTTCTTGAACTATTGGCGCACCCCGGGCCATTAGCGCATGGGCTTCTTATTTGGCGCCTACGAGCAGCTAGGGGATGTGCGTATGGGCATAAGCGCCAAAGTGGCGACCATCTATGAGCCGCCGTAGGAATCATCGCGCGATTCGATTAACATGTGTCCAGATGATAAACATCTTCAGATGGCGCCAATGAAGGGGATGCCGTAGCCAAAGCATTAGAGCGTAAAAAGGTGAGTGCCTGCACAATATTCTGGTTGGATTTATTGATGAATTAAATTCACGTGACAGATTGGCTGGATCTGATTACAGAAGGGCACTATTAAACAAATACGAGTGCATATCAGCGGGTGAACTACACAATCCTTATACCAATGCATGTAAATATGCCACAAATGACACTTTCGGCTCCAAGTTTGTGCTTCCATATACTATATTCATCCTTAATCTCTTAAAAGGTGATCAAACTAAACAGGTGCACATGGAGGGCTATGCTGTGTCCGCTCAGTGCACGGCCCTGGTGCGTGATAATTGACTGATACCCACCAAGGATCCACCTGCATTGGGTTATGTGCGCAAATCGACTGATAAACAATATGTGCCAGATGTTTTCAATAAGTTATTTGTCATATTTATATAAAACTAGCGGGTATAACCCGGCTTTGCCCGTGGCACGTATGTTATAAAATCAATGTTCTCAAACAAATTTGAAATGATTTTGAAACTGATCGGACGGTAAACAAATAACTTTTTAATACAAAAGTTTTTCGCCAATTTACCACTGTTGCGATTGGAATTTCCCAAATCGCTGAAACACGTATTCATTACATTCTTATGTAGAGCTTTGAAAATAAGTTTGAAGCAAACCGGACACAACTTAAAACTTCGCCCAAAAAATCTTTAAATCGCATTCCCCCCGAGGAAGTTTGAATTCTGCGAAAAGTGTGAAACACGTATCAAATGATTTTTCTTATAGATCTTTGGAAATGAATTTGAGCGCGAAACGTCACCCACCAAATCTTTGACCTCCATTTCCACCAAGGAGGAACGGATTTTCCTAAAAGTGTGAAACACCCCTCAAATGAATTTAAACAAAGATCTTTGAAAATAAGTTTGAGGCCGATCGGATGGTAAACAAAAAAGTTACATACAAACGTTTTTCGCGATTTTTCCACACTTGCGGGTGGAATTTCCCGAAACCTCGTCTTAACGTGCACCTACATCACATAAGGTAGCTACAGTGAAAATTTCAGCTTCCTAGCTCTTACGGTTTGGGCTGTGCGTTGATCACCAATCAGCCAGTCAGTCAGTCAGTCAGTCAGCCAGGACAAACAGTTATATATATAGAGATTATCGTATATCAGACACCGAATGAGTTCTTACTTTTACTTTTCCCATTTATATAATATCGTTAAAAATCGATTTTGATATTCCGTAGAGTGTACACATATTAACATATCGCTATTTAATTTATGCCGTATTTATGCTCTGGAAATTGGAGTCCATACAAGAAATTATGCCCTCTAGTGTGGAGAAAAGTGAAGAAGCACGGTCGTAGTTAGAATCTTGGTGAAGGTGGGTTCAGAGTATCTCTCAGTCGCATTCTCCCTACTGCAGCACTCTCACCTGGTTAAAATATGTTAACAATAAACGATTTATCAAAAATATGATCATCCTGAAGGAGTAAATACAGCTCAACAGATACTTAATCGCTCTAATCTCCAATTTGTGCCATATTTCGTTGGGTAAAGTAGAACCTATCAGTTTATCAGCTTAGACTATCTGGCCTAATTGATTGTGACAGCCGATGTAATTCTAGATCCAATAATTATCATCGATAATAAACTTATTTGTTCGAACAGATGAAGGTGCTGCCCTGCACCGTGCACTTAATTTCAATTAACTTTGCTCTGTTGCACTGAAAATGTTGCACATGCGGTTCGCTGCACCTGTCCACAAATGTATCCTGCAGTATCCTTGTGCAACGGGTGTGGGAGCAAACACGCGCCGAGATTGTTGACAGTTGCGTTTGGGCTGTTCCCATAGCCACGCCTACGGTTCACCGAATGAGAAGCACACATAACTGTCCACACGATGCAATTAGGGGAACGTGGGGCGAGTCCAGGAACTGGACGTCGCATGTGTAAAGCAAACGTGGGAAGCATAGCAAAGCTCATCCTGCCACATGCATCTTTATTTTTTATTATTTTTGTATTTTTTTTCTTGTTTATTCTACCTTCAGCTGATGCGTTGGCATCCTATTTTGCTGACCAACTTCCACTAATTGCGTTGCCTGGCACCCAGTTTTTTTCGCTGTCCTTGGCTGAATGAGTGCCAAACGAATGGAAGGCCAAAACGTTCTGCATATCCGCGAGAATTCCCTTTCGGTTTCCCCCTGGCGGATTATTCAACCAGTCAAGCCTGAAAAAATGTCCAGCTTCTGCCAAACAGAGTCAGTTTCAGTTCCAAAGTGGACAGAAAAACCCTGCCGAATGGCATTGGATGCAGCAAATTGTATTTCAAAACAAGTCAACAGTCCATAAACTGATATACCCAGAGTAACACAGTTAGAGCGTGCATTGGGTCGCGCCTCTGTCTTACTTAAAGCAATACTGTTCCCATAGCCACGCCTACGTTTTGCCGAATATAGCACATATAATTGACCACACGATGCAATAAAGGGAACGTGGGTCGTGTCCAAGAACTGGACGTCCAATGTGTAAAACAAATGTGGGAAGAATAACAAAGCTCATCCTGCCACATGCATCTTTCCTTTTATTTGGTTGTATTTTTTCTTGTTTTTTCTACCTTCAGCTGACGCGTTGGTTCGACTAAGGTCGACTAATTGCGCTGCCTGCAACCCCAAGCCAAAACGTTGTGCATTTTTGAACTATATGATATGCGAGAATTCTTTTTCCTACTGGCGGCTTATTCAATCAGTCTTGCCTGATAAACTTTCCAGCTTCTACCAAAAAAAATGCAGTTTAATTTTTGAAATGGCTAGGAAAAACCTGACAAGTGGTATTAAACTGCGTTCAATCTTTTGCCGTTTTGGTGTTGATTACAGAAAATCGTATTTCAAAACAAGCTCATACTCCCAAAATAAAACAGTTGGAGCCGGCATCAAGCCGTGCCTCTGCCTTGCTTAAAGCAATGTTTTTATAATAGGCAATTACGCCTAGTAATCGCCCAGGACTAGCTGATTTTTCGATAATTGTGAAAACAGTCTCTAGTAAACTTGTAAAAATACCTTTTAAAATATGTTTATACTGGTTGTATATTAACCCAGATTTTTACATAACCTTTTTCCACCAATTTTTCACACTTGTTCGTGGAATTTTCTAAAATCCCTTCTTAGCGTCATTTGAACTTCTGTAACTGCTGCACTAATTTCAGCTCTAACGCCAACAAGGTTGATTTTCTATTAAAAATCTATTTAAGGAAATCTGGAGAAACATATTATAATCTTTTCGAATTCAAGTTCACTGATCAAAGTGAAAGTTGTTCTTTATAAATTGCGTCTATCAATTTTATTTTCAGTATATTTGAAATATTTAAAACTAGCGGGTATAACCCGGCCTTGCCCGTGGCACGTATGCTATAAAATCAATGTTCTCAACAAAATTTGATATGATTTTGAAACTGATCGGACGGTAAACAAACAACTTTCATACAAAAGTTTTCCGCCAATTTACCACTGTTGCGAGTGGAATTTCACAAATCGCTGAAACACGTATTTATTACATTCTTATGTAGAGCTTTGAAAATAAGTTTGAAGCAAATCGGACACAATTTAAAACTTCGTACAAAAAATCTTTGAGCCGCATTCCACCCGAAAAAGTTTGGATTCTGCAAAAAGTGTGAAACACGTCTCAAATGATTTTTCTTATAGATCTTTGGAAACGAATTTGAGCGCGAAACGTCACCCACCAAATTTTTGACCTCTATTTCCACCAAGGAGGAACGGATTTTTCGAAAAGTGTGAAACACCCCTTAAATGAATTTGAACAAAGATCTTTGAAAATAAGTGTGGGGCCGATCGGATGGTAAACAAAAAACTTTCATACAACCGTTTTCCGCCAATTTACCACTGTTGTGGGTGGAATTTTCCAAAACGCTGAAATACGTATTTCTTAAGTTCTTATGTAGAGCTTTGAAAATAAGTTTGAAGCAAATCGGACACAACTTAAAACTTCGCCCAAAAAATCTTTAAAGTTTGAAGAAGAAGTTTGAAATCTGCGAAAAGTGTGAAACACGTATCAAATGATTTTTCTTATAGATCTCTGGAAATGAATTTGAGCGCAAAACGTCACCCACCAAATCTTTGACCTCCATTTCCACCAAGGAGGAACGGATTTTCCTAAAAGTGTGAAACACCGCTCAAATGAATTTGAACAAAGATCTTTGAAAATAAGTTTGAGGCTGATCGGATGGTAAACAAAAAAGTTACATACAAACGTTTTTTCACGATTTTTCCACACTTGCGGATGGAATTTCCCGAAACCTCGTCTTAACGTGCACCTACATCACATAAGGTAGCTACAGTGAAAATTTCAGCTTCCTAGCTCTTACGGTTTGGGCTGTGCGTTGATCACCAATCAGTCAGTCAGTCAGTCAGTCAGGACAAACAGTTATATATATAGAGATAAGTAAAAAAAATTCTTAAATATTTTAAATGTAATATAAATATTTACTATACAAAAAGCCACTCAAATTGAATTATTGTATGCCATTAAATGTCTACATATTAGCTGGCAAATTAGCTGGCAAATACTTACATTTAGCCTGCCCAATTTGCTGCATTTGTATTGGTGTTGCGCTTCATAGTGCGCCCACCTGTTGCGTATGTGAGAGCTTATTAGCCACAGCTCATGCATAAGACCAGAGTGCAGCTGACACGTTGCGGTTAGCTAGAAAATCTAAATTTAAGAGAGCGCGCTCTTAGCTCTGTCTTATCGAATCTAGGCTCTCTTTGCACTTGAATTGATTTCCATGCTGGACCAGGTGTGAGGTTGTGTGTGTGTGTGTGCGCGCGTTTGTGTTTTCGTTTATTGGCCTGACTGATGCTAATGTTGGTGACGCATGCGTTGACTGCTACACTACTGCTAAAGCCTCTTTTGGCCAGGCCAAGTGGCTATCTGGGTTGCAAGAACAGCGTATTCTTGTTGCTGAGCCGAGCAAACAGATTGTAAAGCTTCGCACGCGTCAATTGCTAGGTGTCTCCTGCTCAGGATGTAGGCCACTAAATCGAAGTGGATAAAGCTAAAGCTAAAGCAATATACAATTTCTTAAGCGCTTCCATAATTTACCAGAAAAGGACTAATTTGGCAGCGTGGTGAACCGCCTGGCGAAGCGTTTACAGTTTCGTTTGCAAGTGCAGTCCGAACCTAACGCAAGACTGGCATATAGCCAGCCAGCAGCATGCAGAGCGAAGAGAGGCAGAGCCCGCTTTCGCTCTCTTAGTTTTTGCTGTGCGAGAGTTTTAGTTGCGCGCTCAATGTCAATGTCAAGTTGCGTCGCATTTTGCTTTCCGTCTGCACCTCTCCTACCCTTGCTCGCTCCGGCCAGTTTGGCAAGTAGTAACAGTTAGTTCAGCAAATGTCTTCAGTCTGTCTGTGAGTGATGTGTCTGTGTGTGTGTGCTGCAGCAATTGTTGGAAATTGCATCCGCTGCAGCTCAACCACAAGTCGTATGCGTGTGTGTGTGTGTCGTTTGGTTAATCAAGCTGTAGGTACATGGTCGGACTTTCAACATTTTTGATTAGATGTCTCGTGTATGTGTGAGTTTGTGCTCAATGAAAAAATCAGCAGTAAAAGGTTGACTTATTTGCATATATGCATAGTAAATCTTAAGGAAAACCGAGTTTACTTTTAATAATACCACAACAAAAAAAATTTTTATTCTTACGCAAAATATTTTTTTTTTATATTTTATGTTTTATTTTGCGCTGGAATCGATCAGTGCCTTCTGATCTATACCAAGGGAATGAGTGAGGCAAAAAGGTATAGTTACAAATATGTAACTTATATTATATTTACAATGAAGCGAAAGGGGGTATTTAAATAATTCGCCTCGTAGGTAGGTGTCCTGGGTATAGCCTTTGGAGGCACCTCTCTCTGATGGGGTCAGCCAGGACCATGGCGGCCGCGTTCGGATGCCGCAGCAGCATGTCGGCGCATCGGCTGCTGAAGAAGTCGATCTGATCTCCGAACTTTCTTAAGCGCTTGTCACGTACCATGGCAGTCCGGCAACCTGGCATGTTGCTTTGGCTTGGCCCACTTTTATTGCTTTGCGGTTGAAAGAGCTAGTCGAGCTTTTGGAGCCTTCTCAAGCATTTTGCTTGTGTTGCTAAGACGTGGGATCCCAAAATGAGCCTACGGTCCAAGTGGACGCCCAAGTAGCAGAATGAGCTGGTGTGCTCAATGGTCCCTCCATCGAACTGCAGGAGAATTTTCTCTTAAAAGAAAATTTAAAAATAGAATTTCAAAATCTGATATACAATGGAAATCCAAACCAAAACCGAGAAGTAACCTTCATGAAAATTAACCAAGTATTCGGTAAGAATAGTTTTTGGTAGTTTGTGGTTTTATATATGTACTATATAAATATATAATATGAATGCATTAAATAAAAAGCAAATACAGTGACAACTAATGAACATTCCTATTAGGCGGGTACCTCTTCTGGGCGCAGATTTTCCCTCAATCCTTTATGAATCGGGCCATACCCATTTTTAATTCAACCCTGCTCTTTAGCGGGGATAGATGACCCGACTATCGCTGTCCGTCCAAAAGACTGTATTTATAAGCTTGTACCTTTAGTTTAACTGCCAGCACATTTTGGCATCTCTTAGGCGCACGTTGGAGCTGAGACGGATATATTCTGGCCCAATAACACAACCTTATATAAGTTTTTTAGCACAAGACTTACCATGGGCAACGCCGGGTAATACCCGCTAGTACATACTTGTAAACATATATTAAATAAATGTACTAACAGTCACGTGAGTTGACGTTCTGCTGTAAACCACCAAGAAGGCTGTACCAATTCTTGAACTGTACTGCAAGAGTCCCGATGTTCGTGGCATTAGCTTCACCGGCTCCACACAGGTTGGCAAGCTTCTCTTCCGCAACAGCGCAGATGGGATTAAGCGCGTCTGCCTGGAGCCTGGCGGCAATGCACCGTATATTGTCTTCAATCCGGCAAATGTGGAGAAGGCGGTGGATGGCGCCATGGCCTCCAAATTCCACAACTGCGGACAAACATGTGTCTCGGCGAATCGACTCTTTGTGCAGAAGCGCATCTACGATAATTGTGTGTCGCAGCTGTCGCAGCTGAAGCATACTTGGCTCGGTCTCCTATGCGCCCAGCATAGTCACAAAAGTGCCAACATCGGCGCATATCTACACCGAAGAGGTTTTCGGACGACACGCAGCGTTGTTTGGCTGGCTATTTCAACAGTGAGAATCTGCAGGAGGTGTTCCGCATGGCCAAGCGTCTAGGAGTAGACGTAGTGGGTGTTAACGGAGGCATAATCTCCACACCAGAGTTGCCGTTTGGCGGTGGCATGGAGTCGGGAGTGGGACGCGATGGCGCCAGGCATTTAACAGCAATTTTGGCCACATTCATTTTTAGACACATGTGCATTGTGTGAGCATGGTCACACTCAATCCTTACTGCTGCTTTGTTTCCAAGTGCGATTTACTTTGAAGCAATGTCTGATAAAATTGTAAGCACATTCCTTATTGGATTGTTGAAAAGTGTTTATTGCGGTGCTTGGCAAAGTTTTTCCCTGTGCATTGCGAGTCTAGTTTAGCCCCGCGTCGCTGCATATGCTGACTGTCCAAAACCAAAGAAGCGCAAGCTACGCTTATTAACAACAAGAAGCGCAGCCATTTGGCCAAAACAAAACCAAGAAGAACACAATAGCCAGTGCATCAACAATCGGTGTGATCGAGCATTATTCGATTTTAATTAATTATATTTACTAGTGTGTCTTAATATATACTGATCGGTTCATCAAACACATCGAGATCTCGCCAAAATCGAATATTAACTTATGACAGCGTACAGAATGCACTCAAAGTCAATGGCTTTGGTCGTGCTACAGAGCTGCAATATCTAAAACAAATTGCGGGCACTTCATCACGCGTAAGTTTCCATATAATCGTGTATTTATTTAATAAATAATCTTCTTTGTCAACTTGCAGCGCACGAGCACCACAGCCATTGAGAACTTGTCATACAAATTGTCCACAGACAAGCTTGGCAACAACCCACGTCCCTCCATTGATGTGATCGAGGTTGAGATTGATCCACAGTTGCATAAATCTGATGGCACCATCAAGCGTAAACGCGATAGTAAGCTGCAAGTAGGGATAATTAGGGCTCTACTCTAGACATGGTTTTCAAAATTTACTGATAGTTTATATATTAGCTGAACGGAAATATATGTATGTTATAATCTAAAATATTTAATGGTTCTAAGCAACATAAAATTAATCATTTAAGCTTTTAATGAGCTGTGTTGAATTGCATAGAATTTTAACTTAATGTTTTAATTATTTACTAATTCGATTTTCATGCTCATTCACTTGGGTCAGTTGCCATCACAATGCCAATGGTCGTTGCGAACACTGCTCCCTGCTGAAACCCTTTGACGAGAGCCAGCTCAAGGACGCCAATATTAACCACTTGTCCTGCCAATCATACATACGCAAGCTAACTTCAGGCATGGATCATGGTAAGTACTTTGTATTCGATGACATCAATTGCCGCATCAAGCCTGGCTATCGGGAGCATCCTCCGTGGCCCAAGGGCATCTGCTCCAAGTGTCAGCCGTCGGCCAAAACGCTCAATCGCTTTGAGAAAACCAAATAGTGGAGCGCTTCTTGAACTATTGGCGCACCACGGGCCATTAGCACATGGGCTTCTTATTTGGCGCCTACGAGCAGCTAGGGGATGTGCGTATGGGCATAAGCGCCAAAGTGGCGACCATCTATGAGCCGCCGTAGGAATCATCGCGCGATTCGATTAACATGTGTCCAGATGATAAACATCTTCAGATGGCGCCAATGAAGGGGATGCCGTAGCCAAAGCATTAGAGCGTAAAAAGGTGAGTGCCTGCACAATATTCTGGTTGGATTTATTGATGAATTAAATTCACGTGACAGATTGGCTGGATCTGATTACAGAAGGGCACTATTAAACAAATACGAGTGCATATCAGCGGGTGAACTACGCAATCCTTATACCAATGCATGTAAATATGCCACAAATGACACTTTCGGCTCCAAGTTTGTGCTTCCATATACTATATTCATCCTTAATCTCTTAAAAGGTGATCAAACTAAACAGGTGCACATGGAGGGCTATGCTGTGTCCGCTCAGTGCACGGCCCTGGTGCGTGATAATTGTCTGATACCCACCAGGGATGCACTCGAATTGGGTTATGTGCGCTAATCGACTGATAAACAATGTGTGCCGGATGTTTTCTGTAAAGTATGTGTCATATTTATATAAAAGATACCCAATTATGATGAGATAAGTGATTGTAAAAGTGATTCGTTATTGAAAAACATAACAGTTTCCTACTATTATACACATGTGTAGAATCTGGCTATATTTTGTTCTCTAAGAATTCCATGTTGGGCTCGAATCTAACTTTTGTTGTAAGATAAGGAGCCAAGAGACGCAGGAAATTTAGGAAAAAGTACATTAGGGAATTTTGCCCTCAGATGACATGTTCATAATGAATGCATTATATACAAATACCTGAATAAATTTTAGACGAAAAATCGTACTACGATATTGAAATGTTGTAATAAAATCTGTTAACATAGATGTAGAAAAAGATGATGCTGCCTTTGACTCAATTGTTGGGCTTTTGAAACGAGTTTAATGTGTTTCGCACCCTCAATATCTTTTAATAGTAAATAAAGACATTTGCTGGAACAACATTTATTGAAATCTTCAGCTTTTACATTTTTAATTGTAACACATAGAATTCATATAACTTTGTAGGCTTTGCTTTAAGCATATATGCGTGTATATATAGACATCAATAACTTTCAAATTTAATTTATTATATTTGTATTTTTGGCACATTTATTTTGTGTGCTTGTAAATGTGTTTCAAACCATCGTTCCATTATCTTGTAAATGTCAAATTGAAATGCCCTATTTTTTTCTCCAATTAGCGAGCTAATGAATTTGATTTGTAACTTGTACGGCTCATCAATGCTCTGAGAACCTCTTCGTAATTCACCGGTACGCTCCATTTGCAAATATAAATAGACACTTAAATACATGAGGCATACTCAAGAATAGGTCGTACCAAAGATATATAAAGTGTTTTTGTCGTGTACGGATCGTCAAACTCCTTCGACCATCGCTTGATGAAACCCATAACTATTCTGGCCTTATTGACCACGGTATTAACATGAGAGTCGAATTTAAGTTTATGATCAAGGATGACACCTAGATCATTAACTTCATTAGAAGTACTATTAACACGCTCAAGCGGTATGCTATCAAGGATGTAAGAAACCAATTGAGGAGGGCTTCTATAGAAGGTCATTACCTTACATTTAGAGCAGTTTAAGTTTAACAGGTTGGCTAGACACCAAGCCTGAAACGCATCAATGTCCGCTTGTAAGAGATAACATGATGCCAAATCCTTATATGCAAGGCATAATTTTACATCATCAGCATACATTAATACTCGAGAGTGAGACAGTATCGAGGGAAGGTCATTGATGAAAAGAGTAAAGAGTAGCGGGCCAAGATGACTACCTTGAGGAACACCGGAAGTCACCAGAATACGTTTAGAAAATGAATTTCTGAAAAAAACCTTTTGGGTTCTGTCACGCAAATACTCTGAAATCCAGTTCAAAAGATTGACTGGGAATCCGAGAAGGCTTAATTTATGAAGCAGCAAGGAATGGTTGACAGAGTCGAAAGCCTTACTGAAATCAGTAAAGATGACGTCAGTCTGCTTTCTTTTCTTAAACCCATCAATTACAAACGAAGTAAACTCAAGAAGGTTAGTGGTTGTAGATCTGCGCTTCACGAACCCATGCTGGGAAGGTGAAATAATAGAACTACATAAATGCTGCAGTTGAGATGTTATAATTCTCTCAAAAGCTTTAGGTATAGCGGATAATTTGGAAATACCTCTATAGTTCTCGACATCGGACTTACTCCCTTTCTTATGGAGAGGTATAATGTATGATTCCTTCCAGATGGTCGGAAAAGATGAAGTGCTTACGGACAATTCAAAAAGTTTTAAAACAGGTTTACATAATGCTGCAGCGCAGTATCTAAGCACGCAAGCAGGAACACCATCAGGGCCCGGTGAGTAAACCGGCTTGATAGTATTAAGGTCGCTGAGAAGCGAACTTTCGGTAATAATGGGATTAAAGATGCAGTTTGACCTCTGTAACTGATAAGGATAAGGCTGATTTTTATTATACCTAGAGGAGGAGTAGGTAGTTTGAAAAAAGTTTGCGAACAGATCGGCTATGCCTGGATCAGTGTTCGCGCTCTCATCTGCAAACTTAACCGAAGAAGGCAAAGTAGATGTCTTTCGTTTAGAATTGACAAAGTTAAAAAATTGCTTAGGATTATGTGAAAATTGAAGGCGACAACGCCGAAGGTAATTCTTATAGCAGATGGAATTTTGGGTGGAAAAATTTGATCGGGCAACTGCATAGCGGGAGAAATCGGAGTGATTTCCCGATTTCTTAAACTTTTTATAACACCTCGACTTCACGTTTTTTAACCTCATCAGTTCATTTGAGAACCAGGGAAGCCTATCAGGCCTCGCAGGGTGATCAAGAGGAACGCAGACATCAAAAATCGAGTACAAGGTGTCATAAAAAAGTTTCAAGGCAACATCAATGTCTGCACAATTGTACAGTTGGGACCAGTCGACTTGCAGAATAAGATCATTTAGCTTATGAAAATCAGCTTTTCTGAAACAACGCATGCGTTCAGCTAATTCCGATTCCTTGATAGGGACTCGGGCTGGTAAATCAATGACCATTTCCAGAGTTGGATGAAAAGGGTCTTCAGGATGAAAAGGGTCTTCTGAATTGCGCACACAATTAACCTGCCGTAAGGACATTTCATGTAGACCATCAATAAATTCGTTTGACGATGACGGCAACAGAAAGTTTGAGTCTGATGGCGATGACCACTCGACAACATGAAGATTAAAGTCCCCAAGAACTACTAAAAGGTCTCTATCAGAAAGTAGGGAGGAGATAGATTTAATAGCGTTAAGATGGGTTTGATAGGTAGACAAATTAGATAGAGGAGGTAAATATGAACATGTAATAAAGATAGAAAAAGTACCAAATACAACTCGTACAGCCACCAACTCAATCTCTGAGATGGGAAGATCAATGCGTTCCGACGAAAGAGCAGACTCGACAGCTATAAGTACTCCTCCTCCGATACGGGAAGCTCGATCGCATCTATAAGTGATGTATTTGGAGGTAAAAATTGAAAAGTCTGAGATGTCCGGCTTCAGCCAGGTCTCAGTAAAAGCGATAATTTGAAAATTAAAAGCAAGAGAGTCTAAATACAGTTTAGCGAGTTTAGATTTAAGACCTCTAACATTCTAGTAGGCAAGCTCGAAAGATGGAATTAGTTTTTTGACGCAGCAACTAAAGTTGATGCGCCATTAGAAATAGGTGGTAATAAAATCGGAGTCCGATTTTTCTTTTTGGCCTTATATTCTTTTACTATTAAGTGCTCCGGCCAAAACTCTTTACAACAAATATCAGTAAATATTTCTGGCGGAACACTTATTTTAAAGGACGCAATATCCCTTTCATAAGCGAACTTAAATTTCTCCACCAGTATACCTGGGGCTTGAATTTTTGCCTGTATAAAGGCTTTTACATCATCTGATGAAAAGTGAGGGGCAAGCCTAGAAACAAAAATAAGTCTCTTCGGTGGAACACCGACTAGAGTCTTAGGTGCCACAGGTAGGACAGTGGGAACACTATTAACTATGGTACCTATAACAGCCGGTAGTCCGGACGACGAGCCTTCTAGCGGCTGTTGTAAATTTAATTGTTGCTGTCGCCCTTTCGGAACACCCACGACAGCGGACGACACGGATAATTCAACTGGTTTTTCTCGTGCCGATGTCACACATTTCGGGACAGAATCAGTGTCCGCAGCAGACCTCACAGCTACCGCAGTAACAAACGAGATGAGCTGCTGTGTAATCGGTGTAGTAGGCTGCTGAATAGCAGTCGGAGGCTGAAGGGTATTAGGCAACGGCAGATCACAAGGAGTGGGCTTTTTAGGCCCCGGAGACTCATCTAATAGTTTAAGGCTATTAAATTGGGTGTCCAGGGCTGTGAGCTGATCGTTAAGTTTACGAAATCCAACAATCAGGCCCCTTAAGCCACTCCTGGTCTGACGCATAAACGTCCGCATTTCACCATCAATCTCCCTACACGAGTCGCAACTATAGTGTAAACCATTTCGTTTGGCAACAGCATCCCCCACAAGACTAGTGTAACCCGCACATTTAGAATGCACGACATTATCACACAGCCAACAAGGTATGCTGGATTGACTTGCCGTAATTGGCATTTGGCAAGTTTTTATAAAACAGACAATTTTATGGTCCATTATAATGGGTCTCTACTGTATTAACACAGCCAAATGTAAAAAGAGAGTTATTTAGATTAGATTAATAGCGTATGGAGCACCAACAAGCGGCAGAAAGTAGAAAAAGATCAAGGCGCAAGTTGAAAAGTTGAGAGAGCGCGAGAGTGCGAGAGTAGTCTATTTATAGATTGCTTGCTTGCCCACGAAATCTTGCACACCAGAGAGGCGATGTGCAGTTAAACATAAACAACAAACAACAACAAGAAGCTTACCCACAGAGCTAAATAGCGCAAGCGCACAAACAAAAAATGCACAAGAACACAGGTTTAAAAGAAATAATATTTAAATAATAAAAATGCACAGAACACAAGCATGCACTCGCGATAAATAAAAAATAAACCGAGAAGGCGAACAGAATAGTAGAAATATATAAAATATAAATAATTAAAACGCCGGTGTTTTATTAAATCAAAAACAAAACGGAGAGCACAAAAAAAACACGTCTGTTCGCTTCAAGTGGAGATGATTATCCTTAATCTCTTAAAAGGTGATCAAACAAAACAGGTGCACCTGGAGGGCTATGCTATGTCCGCTCAGTGCATGGCTCTGGTGCGTGATAATTGACTGATACCCACCAAGGATCCACCTGCATTGGGTTATGTGCGCGAATCGACTGATAAACAATATGTGCCAGATGTTTTCAAAAAGTTATTTGTCATATTTATATAAAACTAGCGGGTATAACCCGGCTTTGCCCGTGGCACGTATGTTATAAAATCAATGTTCTCAAACAAATTTGAAATGAAATTGAAACTGATCGGACGGTAAACAAATAACTTTTTAATACAAAAGTTTTTCGCCAATTTACCACTGTTGCGATTGGAATTTCCCAAATCGCTGAAACACGTATTCATTACATTCTTATGTAGAGCTTTGAAAATAAGTTTGAAGCAAACCGGACACAACTTAAAACTTCGCCCAAAAAATCTTTAAATCGCATTCCCCCCGAGGAAGTTTGAATTCTGCGAAAAGTGTGAAACAGGTATCAAATGATTTTTCTTATAGATCTCTGGAAATGAATTTGAGCGCGAAACGTCACCCACCAAATCTTTGACCTCCATTTCCACCAAGGAGGAACGGATTTTCCTAAAAGTGTGAAACACCCCTCAAATGAATTTAAACAAAGATCTTTGAAAATAAGTTTGAGGCCGATCGGATGGTAAACAAAAAAGTTACATACAAACGTTTTTCGCGATTTTTCCACACTTGCGGGTGGAATTTCCCGAAACCTCGTCTTAACGTGCACCTACATCACATAAGGTAGCTACAGTGAAAATTTCAGCTTCCTAGCTCTTACGGTTTGGGCTGTGCGTTGATCACCAATCAGTCAGTCAGTCAGTCAGTCAGTCAGTCAGCCAGGACAAACAGTTATATATATAGAGATTATCGTATATCAGACACCGAATGAGTTCTTACTTTTACTTTTCCCATTTATATAATATCGTTAAAAATCGATTTTGATATTCCGTAGAGTGTACACATATTAACATATCGCTATTTAATTTATGCCGTATTTATGCTCTGGAAATTGGAGTCCATTCAAGAAATTATGCCCTCTAGTGTGGAGAAAAGTGAAGAAGCACGGTCGTAGTTAGAATCTTGGTGAAGGTGGGTTCAGAGTATCTCTCAGTCGCATTCTCCCTACTGCAGCACTCTCACCTGGTTAAAATATGTAAACAATAAACGATTTATCAAAAATATGATCATCCTGAAGGAGTAAATACAGCTCAACAGATACTAAATCGCTCTAATCTAAAATAACTCCCAATTTGTGCCATATTTCGTTGGGTAAAGTAGAACCTATCAGTTTATCAGCTTAGACTATCTGGCCTAATTGATTGTGACAGCCGATGTAATTCTAGATCCAATAATTATCATCGATAATAAACTTATTTGTTCGAACAGATGAAGGTGCTGCCCTGCACCGTGCACTTAATTTCAATTAACTTTGCTCTGTTGCACTGAAAATGTTGCACATGCGGTTCGCTGCACCTGTCCACAAATGTATCCTGCAGTATCCTTGTGCAACGGGTGTGGGAGCAAACACGCGCCGAGATTGTTGACAGTTGCGTTTGGGCTGTTCCCATAGCCACGCCTACGGTTCACCGAATGAGAAGCACACATAACTGTCCACACGATGCAATTAGGGGAACGTGGGGCGAGTCCAGGAACTGGACGTCGCATGTGTAAAGCAAACGTGGGAAGCATAGCAAAGCTCATCCTGCCACATGCATCTTTATTTTTTATTATTTTTGTATTTTTTTTCTTGTTTATTCTACCTTCAGCTGATGCGTTGGCATCCTATTTTGCTGACCAACTTCCACTAATTGCGTTGCCTGGCACCCAGTTTTTTTCGCTGTCCTTGGCTGAATGAGTGCCAAACGAATGGAAGGCCAAAACGTTCTGCATATCCGCGAGAATTCCCTTTCGGTTTCCCCCTGGCGGATTATTCAACCAGTCAAGCCTGAAAAAATGTCCAGCTTCTGCCAAACAGAGTCAGTTTCAGTTCCAAAGTGGACAGAAAAACCCTGCCGAATGGCATTGGATGCAGCAAATTGTATTTCAAAACAAGTCAACAGTCCATAAACTGATATACCCAGAGTAACACAGTTAGAGCGGGCATTGGGTCGCGCCTCTGTCTTACTTAAAGCAATACTGTTCCCATAGCCACGCCTACGTTTTGCCGAATATAGCACATATAATTGACCACACGATGCAATAAAGGGAACGTGGGTCGTGTCCAAGAACTGGACGTCCAATGTGTAAAACAAATGTGGGAAGAATAACAAAGCTCATCCTGCCACATGCATCTTTCCTTTTATTTGGTTGTATTTTTTCTTGTTTTTTCTACCTTCAGCTGACGCGTTGGTTCGACTAAGGTCGACTAATTGCGCTGCCTGCAACCCCAAGCCAAAACGTTGTGCATTTTTGAACTATATGATATGCGAGAATTCTTTTTCCTACTGGCGGCTTATTCAATCAGTCTTGCCTGAAAAACTTTCCAGCTTCTAACAAAAAAAATTCAGTTTCATTTTTGAAATGGCTAGAAATAACCTGCCAAGTGATATTAAACAGCGTTCAATGTTTTGCCGGTTTGGTGTCGATTACAGCAAATCGTATTTCAAAACAAGCTCATACTCCCAAAATAAAACAGTTGGAGCCGGCATCAAGCCGTGCCTCTGCCTTGCTTAAAGCAATGTTTTTATAATAGGCAATTACGCCTAGTAATCGCCCAGGACTAGCTGATTTTTCGATAATTGTGAAAACAGTCTCTAGTAAACTTGTAAAAATACCTTTTAAAATATGTTTATACTGGTTGTATATTAACCCAGATTTTTACATAACCTTTTTCCACAAATTTTTCACACTTGTTCGTGGAATTTTCTAAAATCCCTTCTTAGCGTCATTTGAACTTCTGTAACTGCTGCACTAATTTCAGCTCTAGCGCCAACAAGGTTGATTTTCTATTAAAAATCTATTTAAGGAAATCTGGAGAAACATATTATAATCTTTTCGAATTCAAGTTCACTGATCAAAGTGAAAGTTGTTCTTTATAAAAAGCGTTGAAATATTTAAAATAAGTAAAAAGAATTCTTAAATATTTTAATGGTAATATACATATTTACTATACAAAAAGCCACTCAAATTTAATTATTGTCTGCCATTAAATGTCTACAATTTTTTCGTTAGCTATGCACCATTGAGTAATAAAGAGACAGAGGAGGATTTTGGATCAAAAGCTCTGTAGCATATCACGTATGTTAGCGAGTTGATGGACGTGTAGTTGTTAGCGATGCTCGCGCTGGTTCCGGCTCTATGACGTCGGCTGGGGTGGGTTCTATATGAAATCACTTTACTACCTACTCGCATGTATGCATAATTACATATAAATTCGCGTGCCATTGAGAAGTTCGATTGAAGCTAAATGAAAGAGGAAAGATTGAGAAAATCGCAGATCAGGGACGAAAAAAAAAAAAGGTTTGTGGCTGATGTTGTTGTTGAGATGCTGTGCTGATGTTAATGCGACAGCTGTTACCCACACTACCATGATCACCGGGGCCGCTTGACCAGACAATTGGTCGGTGATCCCTCAAACAACACAAATTAAATTATCCTAACATTCCGACGGTGCATGGCTCCAACATAACAAGGCAAATTTAGCACATAATTATAATTTCATTACACATATTTATTTTGGTGGAGGATTGAGGGCTTAAATAGAAATTTAATTTAGGCATTATGGATTCTTAATAATAGGAAAAGAAAAAATTATAATATACATAGAGAAAGAAATTCTTAATATTTTAGATTCTGAATTAACATATGACAACATGATCAAGAAAATTTTATTTTTGTTCGGCAGAAATTCATTCAATCTATT
The DNA here is from genome assembly GCA_035045885.1 of Drosophila borealis. Taxonomy (NCBI): domain Eukaryota; kingdom Metazoa; phylum Arthropoda; class Insecta; order Diptera; family Drosophilidae; genus Drosophila; species Drosophila borealis. The sequence continues at coordinate 96,315 of JAWNOR010000043.1, read as the reverse complement.
AGAAAATGCAAGGTTACTGAACCAAAATCATCATCATTCAATTGAACTAAGTTATTCTCTTAATATTTTCTGTATAACACGATTCGTTTGCTTTTTAACGGGGCTTTAGATTATTCAATTTGATTTTTCTCTTCTTTTTATTAGGCCATTCTCTTTATCTCATAACTTGAGGTGCAAAAAAAATAAAATTAAGAGTTTTACTTCACTTACGTGCATTCACTCTATCTCCGAAAGCGCTTCCATCGATGTAATGTGCGATGATTTGCGGAAAAAATTCACTTCGAATTGCGCACCAAAAAAAATTTAGAAAAAGAAAGGAAGGCACTAGATAGATGGAAGGAGAGAAGGAGAGTTAAGAATAAGGCAAGAAAAATAACGGAGTTAAAGAAAAAAAGAAATGAGGAACTAAAACTTTAACCATGTGGTTACATCTCTTTGCCGAAAAAGAATAAAAACTTACACATAACTATGGCAATAATGCGCTTAAGGCGATTTAACTACGCCCATGGCGTTCACAGAGGGAGTTATGCAATTTCTCACTTTTTTTGGTATCTGAAATAATTATTCATTTAATTATTTATTTCTAACAAAACAAAAAAAAAATGCTGGTTCACTTATTTGTGGAGGAAATTATTGCGCGACAGAGTTAAATGTAGCTGCTTTCGTCGACGTCAGCCACCTGGGAACGATTTGTCGAAAAAATAAATAGATTTTTTTTTTGTTTTTTCGCTGCCAATTGCAGAAAGCCGAATGACTGTAATATCTCAATCTAATATGTTTTTTTTTTTTTTTTTGAGAATATTACTAAGCGCCATATCTGCAATAGACAAATTGAGACAAATGGGCCATTTAGTCTTTGGGTGACTAAAAATGGGTCTAGCAAAAATCTAACTTACCCCTGATTGGGTCTGGCATTTATTTGAATTTAGTTTTTTTTCAATTAATTGTTGCGGCCAACTGGCGGCTGCGAAATGGTTTGGCGATACGCGCACTAAGAGTTTTTTTTTTTTTGTTATCACTGGTTTTAGAAATATACTTTCATAAAAAATACTTTTTTCTTAGAGGTTAAGCGCTATTATAAATAGGCGCACTTCTCACTTTCTATTAGTCAACCTTTTTTCACGGTGGACAGAATGTAAAAGAAAGATCTGAGCTCCGGTCGCCTTAGGGAAAGCTATTTACAGCGACAACAGGTCAGACGCCATTATTAAATCTCGGATAAAATCTCAGATAACACTCGTTACAATCGATATAACGCCTAGGTTGAGCCATAGATGGCGAGATCTACTTTACGATATTAAAAAAAAACTTGCTCTTCCAAAAATCTCCGGGCTTATAAGGAACCAAAAAAAGCATGAAGAAAACAAATATATATAAAAATTGATGTTATTGGATTTAAGCAGTAGTACGAATTTTTCTAATCAAAGTAAGCAGAGTACAAGAACTTTAATAGATTTATATTGCCTACTTTTGGGCTTTTTATTTAAATCTATACAAATTTTCCTTGCTTCAAGCGCTACTACAGCTCTTTTTCGAAACACTTCACGGGCGATAGCGAGGTAGCAAACACTCGGCTGTCTACAGCTACTTCTGCCGTTGCCCAAAAATCCATTGAGTAATAAAGAGACAGAGGAAGCTTTTGGCTTTCGTGCGCACTGTTGTTGTTTTGCAAGTGATTTGTTGTTGCTTCCTATAGTAAATGTCCTATCGAATCTGCGCTCTCTTTGCATTTAAACTGATTTGCAGGCTCGGCCAACTGTCAGAGTGTGTGTGTGTGTGTGCGTTTGAGTTTGTTGGCCTGGCCGATGCTAATGCTGATGACGTATGCGTTGCTTGACTGACTTTGACCTGATAACCCTGAATGTCGCTGCTGCTGTCTCTTTTGGCCAGGCCAGGTGGCTGTCTGGGCGGCACGAACAGCGTCTTCTTGTTGCCGAGCCGAACAAACAGGTTGTAAAGCTTCGCACATGTCACTTCCTAGGTGTCTCCTGCTCAGGATGTAGGCCACTAGGGCAGCCCAGCAATAAAAATTTAAGAGTTCAAAACGAGCTCACTTTCGCCCCCATTTCCCGGCGCAACAAGAAAAGGATTTTGAACCATAATTGGTACTGGCGAGTGTATGTGTGTGCGTGTCCTTTGGTTAATCAAGCTGTAAGTTCTTGTTCGCATTTTTAACTTTTTGATTATATTTCTATTATATGTGTGAGTTTGATGGCCATGCATACGTACATTGTATATGTAGTGAGCAAAATGTAGTGAGGTAACTTTCATTAATTATAACAACAAAATGTACAAAATTATCATTTTTGCGAATTATTGCACAGACTAAAAAAAAAGAAAGAACATATAAAATCTCCGTATCTGAAATAATATGGAAATCCATATTAATTTGGGTACCAATGAAGAATAAATCTAGATTTCAAACTAATCCCAAAATAGTAACATTCATTAAAATTGGTAGTTTGTGGTTTTGTATATGTACTTAAATAAAAAGCATTTACAATGAAAACTTTCCTAACAGACACTTCTATTAGGCGGAAACCCCTCAAGCCATTAGGAATAAGGCTGTACCCACTCCCCCCTCTATTAAGTGGAAAATCCTCCAATATTACCCGGCGGCTTGTAAGCTAAAATTTTAATTAGGTAAATAAAGAGCCTCCAGCCCCGAAATTGTTTCAGTTAGTGAGTAGCTTCTTAAAGGATAGAACATTTTGCGTAGTCGTCGATGGAGCAAAGTCGACAAACATACCCATATGCAATAGAGTCCCACAAGGCAGCGTCCTTTATCCCACTCTCCACACAATTTACACAGCTGACATGCCAACAACTAGCTCGGTTACAGCAGTGGACAGGAGCCCTCCAATAGGCACAGCCCCACAGACCTGGGTAGCTTCGAAATGTGGGCCCTGGAATGGAACATCAGCATCAATATTAACGAGAAAGAAGGGCTATCTTCGGCACGCGAAGATTTAATACCCTTGCAGACCTAACCTTTTCATAAGGCTCATAGTGCTTTTCCCGTATCTAAGGAGCACAGGAAAAGTAGTTAATGCCGAGCATGGTTAAGATATCTTGAAAAACAAAAAAGTTTTCCATACAAACACTAAATTTTCGACCGATCGTTCCAATATCTGCTATATGATATAGTGGTCCGATCCAGCTGGCTCCGGCGTATGTAGTGCGTGCAACAGAAAGAGGCACTTCTGCAAAGTTTCATAAAGATAGCTTTAAAAATGAGAGACTAGTTCGCATAGAAACAGACAGAAACAGACAGCCGGACAGACGGACATGGCTATATCGACTCGGCTGTTGATACTGATCATGAATATACATACTTTATGGGGTCGGAGATGTCTCCTTCTATGCTTTACACATTTCAAGACAAAATTATAATACACTCTGCAAGAGTATAAATAATAAGCATATGTTACTTTTGCTTCTAGGCGAGATACCTGTCCAGAGGTAACGTTGCTCGGCTCTACATTAAAGCATCACGCCGCACACAAATATCTCAGGGTCATTTTGGACAGAGAACACACGTTCAGCAGACATGTTACAATGGTCCAGCGAACAGTGGATTCAAAATTGTCTAAAGCTACAAAGATGACATGGCTGCTTTCACTTACAAACTAAGTGAAGACCCGCAGAACTATACTTTGATCGCCTTCCCTCCCAATCCACTAACAAGGCACAAAAAGATATTGCTGACAGGATTGTCTCAACAAAAATTCTCTAAAATTCTCTGATATCTCTATATATAAAACTGTTTGTCCTGACTGACAGACTGACTGACTGATTGATTGGTGATCAACGCACAGCCCAAACTGTAAGAGCAAGGCAGCTGAAATTTTCACTGTAGTTACCTTATGTGATAAAGGAGCAAAAATGACGAAAAACTTTTGTGTGAAACTTTTTTGTTTACCATCCGATCGGCCTTAAAATCATTTTCAAATATCTTTGTTTAAATTCATTTGATGGGGCAGCTTTAAGCTTTGCCCGATCGACCTCAAACTTACATTCAAAGCCCTACAAAAGAGCTTAATGAAGACTATGGTAAATTGGTGGTAAACGATTCTATGAAAGTTTATCAAATGCACCCTTCGTGGATGATAAGTATATCTAATTTTTTTAGCACTAGACTTGCCACGGGCAACACCGGGTAATACCCCCTAGTACATACATATATACTTGTAAACATATATTAAATAAATATACTAACAGTCAAGTGAGTTGACTTTCTGCTGTACCAAGATGGCTGTACCAATTGTTGAACTGTTCTGCAAGAGTTCCGATGTTCGTGACATTAGCTTCACCAGCTCCACGAAGGTTGGCAAGCTTCTTTTCCGCAACAGCGCAGATGGGATAAAGCGCGGCTGTGCAGAAGCGCATCTACGATAATTGTGTGTCGCAGCTGAAGCAACGAGTGGAGGCGCTCAAGATTGGCGATGGCTAATCTGTAGATGTGCAAAGCGGCTTTGTGGAGGATGCGCGCGACAAGAAGACCAGCATCATACTGGGAAGAAAGCGACTGCAGGAGCTTGGCTCGCTCTTCAGCTGTTCCGCATGGCTAAGCGTCTAGGAGTAGACGTGGTGGGTGTTAACGGAGGCATAATCTCCACACCAGAGTTGCCGTTTGGCGGTGTCATGGAGTCGGGAGTGGGACGCGATGGCGCCAGGCATTTAACAGCATTTGGAATTTTGCCACATTCATTTTTAGACACATGTGCATTGTGTGAGCATGGTCACACTCAATCCTTACTGCTGCTTTGTTCCCAAGTGCGATTTACTTTGAAGCAATGTCTGATAAAATTGAAAGTGCATTCCTTATTGGATTGTTGAAAAGTGTTTATTGCGGTGCTTGGCAAAGTTTTTCCCTGTGCATTGCGAGTCTAGTTTAGCCCCGCGTCGCTGCATATGCTGACTGTCCAAAACCAAAGAAGCGCAAGCTACGCTTATTAACAACAAGAAGCGCAGCCATTTGGCCAAAACAAAACCAAGAAGAACACAATAGCCAGTGCATCAACAATCGGTGTGATCGAGCATTATTCGATTTTAATTAATTATATTTACTAGTGTGTCTTAATATATACTGATCGGTTCATCAAACACATCGAGATCTCGCCAAAATCGAATATTAACTTATGACAGCGTACAGAATGCACTCAAAGTCAATGGCTTTGGTCGTGCTACAGAGCTGCAATATCTAAAACAAATTGCGGGCACTTCATCACGCGTAAGTTTCCATATAATCGTGTATTTATTTAATAAATAATCTTCTTTGTCAACTTGCAGCGCACGAGCACCACAGCCATTGAGAACTTGTCATACAAATTGTCCACAGACAAGCTTGGCAACAACCCACGTCCCTCCATTGATGTGATCGAGGTTGAGATTGATCCACAGTTGCATAAATCTGATGGCACCATCAAGCGTAAACGCGATAGTAAGCTGCAAGTAGGGATAATTAGGGCTCTACTCTAGACATGGTTTTCAAAATTTACTGATAGTTTATATATTAGCTGAACGGAAATATATGTATGTTATAATCTAAAATATTTAATGGTTCTAAGCAACATAAAATTAATCATTTAAGCTTTTAATGAGCTGTGTTGAATTGCATAGAATTTTAACTTAATGTTTTAATTATTTACTAATTCGATTTTCATGCTCATTCACTTGGGTCAGTTGCCATCACAATGCCAATGGTCGTTGCGAACACTGCTCCCTGCTGAAACCCTTTGACGAGAGCCAGCTCAAGGACGCCAATATTAACCACTTGTCCTGCCAATCATACATACGCAAGCTAACTTCAGGCATGGATCATGGTAAGTACTTTGTATTCGATGACATCAATTGCCGCATCAAGCCTGGCTATCGGGAGCATCCTCCGTGGCCCAAGGGCATCTGCTCCAAGTGTCAGCCGTCGGCCAAAACGCTCAATCGCTTTGAGAAAACCAAATAGTGGAGCGCTTCTTGAACTAGTGGCGACCATCTGTGAGCCGCCGTAGGAATCATCGCGCGATTCGATTAAAATGTGTCCAGATGATAAACATCTTTTTGAACTATTGGCGCACCCCGGGCCATTAGCGCATGGGCTTCTTATTTGGCGCCTACGAGCAGCTAGGGGATGTGCGTATGGGCATAAGCGCCAAAGTGGCGACCATCTATGAGCCGCCGTAGGAATCATCGCGCGATTCGATTACCATGTGTCCAGATGATAAACATCTTCAGATGGCGCCAATGAAGGGGATGCCGTAGCCAAAGCATTAGAGCGTAAAAAGGTGAGTGCCTGCACAATATTCTGGTTGGATTTATTGATGAATTAAATTCACGTGACAGATTGGCTGGATCTGATTACAGAAGGGCACTATTAAACAAATACGAGTGCATATCAGCGGGTGAACTACGCAATCCTTATACCAATGCATGTAAATATGCCACAAATGACACTTTCGGCTCCAAGTTTGTGCTTCCATATACTATATTCATCCTTAATCTCTTAAAAGGTGATCAAACTAAACAGGTGCACATGGAGGGCTATGCTGTGTCCGCTCAGTGCACGGCCCTGGTGCGTGATAATTGACTGATACCCACCAAGGATCCACCTGCATTGGGTTATGTGCGCAAATCGACTGATAAACAATATGTGCCAGATGTTTTCAATAAGTTATTTGTCATATTTATATAAAACTAGCGGGTATAACCCGGCTTTGCCCGTGGCACGTATGTTATAAAATCAATGTTCTCAAACAAATTTGAAATGATTTTGAAACTGATCGGACGGTAAACAAATAACTTTTTAATACAAAAGTTTTTCGCCAATTTACCACTGTTGCGATTGGAATTTCCCAAATCGCTGAAACACGTATTCATTACATTCTTATGTAGAGCTTTGAAAATAAGTTTGAAGCAAACCGGACACAACTTAAAACTTCGCCCAAAAAATCTTTAAATCGCATTCCCCCCGAGGAAGTTTGAATTCTGCGAAAAGTGTGAAACGGGTATCAAATGATTTTTCTTATAGATCTCTGGAAATGAATTTGAGCGCGAAACGTCACCCACCAAATCTTTGACCTCCATTTCCACCAAGGAGGAACGGATTTTTCGAAAAGTGTGAAACACCCCTTAAACGAATTTGAACAAAGATCTTTGAAAATAAGTGTGGGGCCGATCGGATGGTAAACAAAAAAGTTACATGCAAACGTTTTTCGCGATTTTTCCACACTTGCGGGTGGAATTTCCCGAAACCCCGTTTTAACGTGCACCTACATCACATAAGGTAGCTACAGTGAAAATTTCAGCTTCCTAGCTCTTACGGTTTGGGCTGTGCGTTGATCACCAATCAGCCAGTCAGTCAGTCAGCCAGGACAAACAGTTATATATATAGAGATTATCGTATATCAGACACCGAATGAGTTCTTACTTTTACTTTTCCCATTTATATAATATCGTTAAAAATCGATTTTGATATTCCGTAGAGTGTACACATATTAACATATCGCTATTTAATTTATGCCGTATTTATGCTCTGGAAATTGGAGTCCATACAAGAAATTATGCCCTCTAGTGTGGAGAAAAGTGAAGAAGCACGGTCGTAGTTAGAATCTTGGTGAAGGTGGGTTCAGAGTATCTCTCAGTCGCATTCTCCCTACTGCAGCACTCTCACCTGGTTAAAATATGTTAACAATAAACGATTTATCAAAAATATGATCATCCTGAAGGAGTAAATACAGCTCAACAGATACTTAATCGCTCTAATCTCCAATTTGTGCCATATTTCGTTGGGTAAAGTAGAACCTATCAGTTTATCAGCTTAGACTATCTGGCCTAATTGATTGTGACAGCCGATGTAATTCTAGATCCAATAATTATCATCGATAATAAACTTATTTGTTCGAACAGATGAAGGTGCTGCCCTGCACCGTGCACTTAATTTCAATTAACTTTGCTCTGTTGCACTGAAAATGTTGCACATGCGGTTCGCTGCACCTGTCCACAAATGTATCCTGCAGTATCCTTGTGCAACGGGTGTGGGAGCAAACACGCGCCGAGATTGTTGACAGTTGCGTTTGGGCTGTTCCCATAGCCACGCCTACGGTTCACCGAATGAGAAGCACACATAACTGTCCACACGATGCAATTAGGGGAACGTGGGGCGAGTCCAGGAACTGGACGTCGCATGTGTAAAGCAAACGTGGGAAGCATAGCATAGCTCATCCTGCCACATGCATCTTTATTTTTTATTATTTTTGTATTTTTTTTCTTGTTTATTCTACCTTCAGCTGATGCGTTGGCATCCTATTTTGCTGACCAACTTCCACTAATTGCGTTGCCTGGCACCCAGTTTTTTTCGCTGTCCTTGGCTGAATGAGTGCCAAACGAATGGAAGGCCAAAACGTTCTGCATATCCGCGAGAATTCCCTTTCGGTTTCCCCCTGGCGGATTATTCAACCAGTCAAGCCTGAAAAAATGTCCAGCTTCTGCCAAACAGAGTCAGTTTCAGTTCCAAAGTGGACAGAAAAACCCTGCCGAATGGCATTGGATGCAGCAAATTGTATTTCAAAACAAGTCAACAGTCCATAAACTGATATACCCAGAGTAACACAGTTAGAGCGGGCATTGGGTCGCGCCTCTGTCTTACTTAAAGCAATACTGTTCCCATAGCCACGCCTACGTTTTGCCGAATATAGCACATATAATTGACCACACGATGCAATAAAGGGAACGTGGGTCGTGTCCAAGAACTGGACGTCCAATGTGTAAAACAAATGTGGGAAGAATAACAAAGCTCATCCTGCCACATGCATCTTTCCTTTTATTTGGTTGTATTTTTTCTTGTTTTTTCTACCTTCAGCTGACGCGTTGGTTCGACTAAGGTCGACTAATTGCGCTGCCTGCAACCCCAAGCCAAAACGTTAGTGCATTTTTGAACTATATGATATGCGAGAATTCTTTTTCCTACTGGCGGCTTATTCAATCAGTCTTGCCTGAAAAACTTTCCAGCTTCTAACAAAAAAAATTCAGTTTCATTTTTGAAATGGCTAGAAATAACCTGCCAAGTGATATTAAACAGCGTTCAATGTTTTGCCGGTTTGGTGTCGATTACAGCAAATCGTATTTCAAAACAAGCTCATATTCCCAAAATAAAACAGTTGGAACCGGCATCAAGCCGTGCCTCTGCCTTACTTAAAGCAATGTAATAGGCAATTACACCTAATTTTTCGATAATTGTGAAAAGTCTCTAGTAAACTTGTAAAAATATCTTTTAAAATATGTTTATACTAATTGTATATTAACCCAGATTTTTACATAACCTTTTCCCACCAATTTTTCACACTTGTTCGTGGAATTATCTAAAATCCCTTCTTAGCGTCTTTGAACTTCTGTAACTGATGCACTAATTTCAGCTCTAGCGCCAACAAGGTTGATTTTCTATTAAAAATCTATTTAAGGAAATCTGGAGAAACATATTATAATCTTTTCGAATTCAAGTTCACTGATCAAAGTGAAAGTTGTTCTTTATAAAAAGCGTTGAAATATTTAAAATAAGTAAAAAGAATTCTTAAATATTTTAATGGTAATATACATATTTACTATACAAAAAGCCACTCAAATTGAATTATTGTCTGCCATTAAATGTCTACAATTTTTTCGTTAGCTATGCACCATTGAGTAATAAAGAGACAGAGGAGGATTTTGGATCAAAAGCTCTGTAGCATATCACGTATGTTAGCGAGTTGATGGACGTGTAGTTGTTAGCGATGCTCGCGCTGGTTCCGGCTCTATGACGTCGGCTGGGGTGGGTTCTATATGAAATCACTTTACTACCTACTCGCATGTATGCATAATTACATATAAATTCGCGTGCCATTGAGAAGTTCGATTGAAGCTAAATGAAAGAGGAAAGATTGAGAAAATCGCAGATCAGGGACGAAAAAAAAAAAAGGTTTGTGGCTGATGTTGTTGTTGAGATGCTGTGCTGATGTTAATGCGACAGCTGTTACCCACACTACCATGATCACCGGGGCCGCTTGACCAGACAATTGGTCGGTGATCCCTCAAACAACACAAATTAAATTATCCTAACATTCCGACGGTGCATGGCTCCAACATAACAAGGCAAATTTAGCACATAATTATAATTTCATTACACATATTTATTTTGGTGGAGGATTGAGGGCTTAAATAGAAATTTAATTTAGGCATTATGGATTCTTAATAATAGGAAAAGAAAAAATTATAATATACATAGAGAAAGAAATTCTTAATATTTTAGATTCTGAATTAACATATGACAACATGATCAAGAAAATTTTATTTTTGTTCGGCAGAAATTCATTCAATCTATTAGAAAATGCAAGGTTACTGAACCAAAATCATCATCATTCAATTGAACTAAGTTATTCTCTTAATATTTTCTGTATAACACGATTCGTTTGCTTTTTAACGGGGCTTTAGATTATTCAATTTGATTTTTCTCTTCTTTTTATTAGGCCATTCTCTTTATCTCATAACTTGAGGTGCAAAAAAAATAAAATTAAGAGTTTTACTTCACTTACGTGCATTCACTCTATCTCCGAAAGCGCTTCCATCGATGTAATGTGCGATGATTTGCGGAAAAAATTCACTTCGAATTGCGCACCAAAAAAAATTTAGAAAAAGAAAGGAAGGCACTAGATAGATGGAAGGAGAGAAGGAGAGTTAAGAATAAGGCAAGAAAAATAACGGAGTTAAAGAAAAAAAGAAATGAGGAACTAAAACTTTAACCATGTGGTTACATCTCTTTGCCGAAAAAGAATAAAAACTTACACATAACTATGGCAATAATGCGCTTAAGGCGATTTAACTACGCCCATGGCGTTCACAGAGGGAGTTATGCAATTTCTCACTTTTTTTGGTATCTGAAATAATTATTCATTTAATTATTTATTTCTAACAAAACAAAAAAAAAATGCTGGTTCACTTATTTGTGGAGGAAATTATTGCGCGACAGAGTTAAATGTAGCTGCTTTCGTCGACGTCAGCCACCTGGGAACGATTTGTCGAAAAAATAAATAGATTTTTTTTTTGTTTTTTCGCTGCCAATTGCAGAAAGCCGAATGACTGTAATATCTCAATCTAATATGTTTTTTTTTTTTTTTGAGAATATTACTAAGCGCCATATCTGCAATAGACAAATTGAGACAAATGGGCCATTTAGTCTTTGGGTGACTAAAAATGGGTCTAGCAAAAATCTAACTTACCCCTGATTGGGTCTGGCATTTATTTGAATTTAGTTTTTTTTCAATTAATTGTTGCGGCCAACTGGCGGCTGCGAAATGGTTTGGCGATACGCGCACTAAGAGTTTTTTTTTTTTTTGTTATCACTGGTTTTAGAAATATACTTTCATAAAAAATACTTTTTTCTTAGAGGTTAAGCGCTATTATAAATAGGCGCACTTCTCACTTTCTATTAGTCAACCTTTTTTCACGGTGGACAGAATGTAAAAGAAAGATCTGAGCTCCGGTCGCCTTAGGGAAAGCTATTTACAGCGACAACAGGTCAGACGCCATTATTAAATCTCGGATAAAATCTCAGATAACACTCGTTACAATCGATATAACGCCTAGGTTGAGCCATAGATGGCGAGATCTACTTTACGATATTAAAAAAAAAACTTGCTCTTCCAAAAATCTCCGGGCTTATAAGGAACCAAAAAAAGCATGAAGAAAACAAATATATATAAAAATTGATGTTATTGGATTTAAGCAGTAGTACGAATTTTTCTAATCAAAGTAAGCAGAGTACAAGAACTTTAATAGATTTATATTGCCTACTTTTGGGCTTTTTATTTAAATCTATACAAATTTTCCTTGCTTCAAGCGCTTCTACAGCTCTTTTTCGAAACACTTCACGGGCGATAGCGAGGTAGCAAACACTCGGCTGTCTACAGCTACTTCTGCCGTTGCCCAAAAATCCATTGAGTAATAAAGAGACAGAGGAAGCTTTTGGCTTTCGTGCGCACTGTTGTTGTTTTGCAAGTGATTTGTTGTTGCTTCCTATAGTAAATGTCCTATCGAATCTGCGCTCTCTTTGCATTTAAACTGATTTGCAGGCTCGGCCAACTGTCAGAGTGTGTGTGTGTGTGTGCGTTTGAGTTTGTTGGCCTGGCCGATGCTAATGCTGATGACGTATGCGTTGCTTGACTGACTTTGACCTGATAACCCTGAATGTCGCTGCTGCTGTCTCTTTTGGCCAGGCCAGGTGGCTGTCTGGGCGGCACGAACAGCGTCTTCTTGTTGCCGAGCCGAACAAACAGGTTGTAAAGCTTCGCACATGTCACTTCCTAGGTGTCTCCTGCTCAGGATGTAGGCCACTAGGGCAGCCCAGCAATAAAAATTTAAGAGTTCAAAACGAGCTCACTTTCGCCCCCATTTCCCGGCGCAACAAGAAAAGGATTTTGAACCATAATTGGTACTGGCGAGTGTATGTGTGTGCGTGTCCTTTGGTTAATCAAGCTGTAAGTTCTTGTTCGCATTTTTAACTTTTTGATTATATTTCTATTATATGTGTGAGTTTGATGGCCATGCATACGTACATTGTATATGTAGTGAGCAAAATGTAGTGAGGTAACTTTCATTAATTATAACAACAAAATGTACAAAATTATCATTTTTGCGAATTATTGCACAGACTAAAAAAAAGAAAGAACATATAAAATCTCCGTATCTGAAATAATATGGAAATCCATATTAATTTGGGTACCAATGAAGAATAAATCTAGATTTCAAACTAATCCCAAAATAGTAACATTCATTAAAATTGGTAGTTTGTGGTTTTGTATATGTACTTAAATAAAAAGCATTTACAATGAAAACTTTCCTAACAGACACTTCTATTAGGCGGAAACCCCTCAAGCCATTAGGAATAAGGCTGTACCCACTCCCCCCTCTATTAAGTGGAAAATCCTCCAATATTACCCGGCGGCTTGTAAGCTAAAATTTTAATTAGGTAAATAAAGAGCCTCCAGCCCCGAAATTGTTTCAGTTAGTGAGTAGCTTCTTAAAGGATAGAACATTTTGCGTAGTCGTCGATGGAGCAAAGTCGACAAACATACCCATATGCAATAGAGTCCCACAAGGCAGCGTCCTTTATCCCACTCTCCACACAATTTACACAGCTGACATGCCAACAACTAGCTCGGTTACAGCAGTGGACAGGAGCCCTCCAATAGGCACAGCCCCACAGACCTGGGTAGCTTCGAAATGTGGGCCCTGGAATGGAACATCAGCATCAATATTAACGAGAAAGAAGGGCTATCTTCGGCACGCGAAGATTTAATACCCTTGCAGACCTAACCTTTTCATAAGGCTCATAGTGCTTTTCCCGTATCTAAGGAGCACAGGAAAAGTAGTTAATGCCGAGCATGGTTAAGATATCTTGAAAAACAAAAAAGTTTTCCATACAAACACTAAATTTTCGACCGATCGTTCCAATATCTGCTATATGATATAGTGGTCCGATCCAGCTGGCTCCGGCGTATGTAGTGCGTGCAACAGAAAGAGGCACTTCTGCAAAGTTTCATAAAGATAGCTTTAAAAATGAGAGACTAGTTCGCATGGAAACAGACAGAAACAGACAGCCGGACAGACGGACATGGCTATATCGACTCGGCTGTTGATACTGATCATGAATATACATACTTTATGGGGTCGGAGATGTCTCCTTCTATGCTTTACACATTTCAAGACAAAATTATAATACACTCTGCAAGAGTATAAATAATAAGCATATGTTACTTTTGCTTCTAGGCGAGATACCTGTCCAGAGGTAACGTTGCTCGGCTCTACATTAAAGCATCACGCCGCACACAAATATCTCAGGGTCATTTTGGACAGAGAACACACGTTCAGCAGACATGTTACAATGGTCCAGCGAACAGTGGATTCAAAATTGTCTAAAGCTACAAAGATGACATGGCTGCTTTCACTTACAAACTAAGTGAAGACCCGCAGAACTATACTTTGATCGCCTTCCCTCCCAATCCACTAACAAGGCACAAAAAGATATTGCTGACAGGATTGTCTCAACAAAAATTCTCTAAAATTCTCTGATATCTCTATATATAAAACTGTTTGTCCTGACTGACAGACTGACTGACTGATTGATTGGTGATCAACGCACAGCCCAAACTGTAAGAGCAAGGCAGCTGAAATTTTCACTGTAGTTACCTTATGTGATAAAGGAGCAAAAATGACGAAAAACTTTTGTGTGAAACTTTTTTGTTTACCATCCGATCGGCCTTAAAATCATTTTCAAATATCTTTGTTTAAATTCATTTGATGGGGCAGCTTTAAGCTTTGCCCGATCGACCTCAAACTTACATTCAAAGCCCTACAAAAGAGCTTAATGAAGACTATGGTAAATTGGTGGTAAACGATTCTATGAAAGTTTATCAAATGCACCCTTCGTGGATGATAAGTATATCTAATTTTTTTAGCACTAGACTTGCCACGGGCAACACCGGGTAATACCCCCTAGTACATACATATATACTTGTAAACATATATTAAATAAATATACTAACAGTCAAGTGAGTTGACTTTCTGCTGTACCAAGATGGCTGTACCAATTGTTGAACTGTTCTGCAAGAGTTCCGATGTTCGTGACATTAGCTTCACCAGCTCCACGAAGGTTGGCAAGCTTCTTTTCCGCAACAGCGCAGATGGGATAAAGCGCGGCTGTGCAGAAGCGCATCTACGATAATTGTGTGTCGCAGCTGAAGCAACGAGTGGAGGCGCTCAAGATTGGCGATGGCTAATCTGTAGATGTGCAAAGCGGCTTTGTGGAGGATGCGCGCGACAAGAAGACCAGCATCATACTGGAAAGAAAGCGACTGCAGGAGCTTGGCTCGCTCTTCAGCTGTTCCGCATGGCTAAGCGTCTAGGAGTAGACGTGGTGGGTGTTAACGGAGGCATAATCTCCACACCAGAGTTGCCGTTTGGCGGTGTCATGGAGTCGGGAGTGGGACGCGATGGCGCCAGGCATTTAACAGCATTTGGAATTTTGCCACATTCATTTTTAGACACATGTGCATTGTGTGAGCATGGTCACACTCAATCCTTACTGCTGCTTTGTTCCCAAGTGCGATTTACTTTGAAGCAATGTCTGATAAAATTGAAAGTGCATTCCTTATTGGATTGTTGAAAAGTGTTTATTGCGGTGCTTGGCAAAGTTTTTCCCTGTGCATTGCGAGTCTAGTTTAGCCCCGCGTCGCTGCATATGCTGACTGTCCAAAACCAAAGAAGCGCAAGCTACGCTTATTAACAACAAGAAGCGCAGCCATTTGGCCAAAACAAAACCAAGAAGAACACAATAGCCAGTGCATCAACAATCGGTGTGATCGAGCATTATTCGATTTTAATTAATTATATTTACTAGTGTGTCTTAATATATACTGATCGGTTCATCAAACACATCGAGATCTCGCCAAAATCGAATATTAACTTATGACAGCGTACAGAATGCACTCAAAGTCAATGGCTTTGGTCGTGCTACAGAGCTGCAATATCTAAAACAAATTGCGGGCACTTCATCACGCGTAAGTTTCCATATAATCGTGTATTTATTTAATAAATAATCTTCTTTGTCAACTTGCAGCGCACGAGCACCACAGCCATTGAGAACTTGTCATACAAATTGTCCACAGACAAGCTTGGCAACAACCCACGTCCCTCCATTGATGTGATCGAGGTTGAGATTGATCCACAGTTGCATAAATCTGATGGCACCATCAAGCGTAAACGCGATAGTAAGCTGCAAGTAGGGATAATTAGGGCTCTACTCTAGACATGGTTTTCAAAATTTACTGATAGTTTATATATTAGCTGAACGGAAATATATGTATGTTATAATCTAAAATATTTAATGGTTCTAAGCAACATAAAATTAATCATTTAAGCTTTTAATGAGCTGTGTTGAATTGCATAGAATTTTAACTTAATGTTTTAATTATTTACTAATTCGATTTTCATGCTCATTCACTTGGGTCAGTTGCCATCACAATGCCAATGGTCGTTGCTGAAACCCTTTGACGAGAGCCAGCTCAAGGACGCCAATATTAACCACTTGTCCTGCCAATCATACATACGCAAGCTAACTTCAGGCATGGATCATGGTAAGTACTTTGTATTCGATGACATCAATTGCCGCATCAAGCCTGGCTATCGGGAGCATCCTCCGTGGCCCAAGGGCATCTGCTCCAAGTGTCAGCCGTCGGCCAAAACGCTCAATCGCTTTGAGAAAACCAAATAGTGGAGCGCTTCTTGAACTAGTGGCGACCATCTGTGAGCCGCCGTAGGAATCATCGCGCGATTCGATTAAAATGTGTCCAGATGATAAACATCTTCTTGAACTATTGGCGCACCCCGGGCCATTAGCGCATGGGCTTCTTATTTGGCGCCTACGAGCAGCTAGGGGATGTGCGTATGGGCATAAGCGCCAAAGTGGCGACCATCTATGAGCCGCCGTAGGAATCATCGCGCGATTCGATTACCATGTGTCCAGATGATAAACATCTTCAGATGGCGCCAATGAAGGGGATGCCGTAGCCAAAGCATTAGAGCGTAAAAAGGTGAGTGCCTGCACAATATTCTGGTTGGATTTATTGATGAATTAAATTCACGTGACAGATTGGCTGGATCTGATTACAGAAGGGCACTATTAAACAAATACGAGTGCATATCAGCGGGTGAACTACGCAATCCTTATACCAATGCATGTAAATATGCCACAAATGACACTTTCGGCTCCAAGTTTGTGCTTCCATATACTATATTCATCCTTAATCTCTTAAAAGGTGATCAAACTAAACAGGTGCACATGGAGGGCTATGCTGTGTCCGCTCAGTGCACGGCCCTGGTGCGTGATAATTGACTGATACCCACCAAGGATCCACCTGCATTGGGTTATGTGCGCGAATCGACTGATAAACAATATGTGCCAGATGTTTTCAAAAAGTTATTTGTCATATTTATATAAAACTAGCGGGTATAACCCGGCTTTGCCCGTGGCACGTATGTTATAAAATCAATGTTCTCAAACAAATTTGAAATGATTTTGAAACTGATCGGACGGTAAACAAATAACTTTTTAATACAAAAGTTTTTCGCCAATTTACCACTGTTGCGATTGGAATTTCCCAAATCGCTGAAACACGTATTCATTACATTCTTATGTAGAGCTTTGAAAATAAGTTTGAAGCAAACCGGACACAACTTAAAACTTCGCCCAAAAAATCTTTAAATCGCATTCCCCCCGAGGAAGTTTGAATTCTGCGAAAAGTGTGAAACGGGTATCAAATGATTTTTCTTATAGATCTCTGGAAATGAATTTGAGCGCGAAACGTCACCCACCAAATCTTTGACCTCCATTTCCACCAAGGAGGAACGGATTTTTCGAAAAGTGTGAAACACCCCTTAAACGAATTTGAACAAAGATCTTTGAAAATAAGTGTGGGGCCGATCGGATGGTAAACAAAAAAGTTACATGCAAACGTTTTTCGCGATTTTTCCACACTTGCGGGTGGAATTTCCCGAAACCCCGTTTTAACGTGCACCTACATCACATAAGGTAGCTACAGTGAAAATTTCAGCTTCCTAGCTCTTACGGTTTGGGCTGTGCGTTGATCACCAATCAGCCAGTCAGTCAGTCAGTCAGTCAGCCAGGACAAACAGTTATATATATAGAGATTATCGTATATCAGACACCGAATGAGTTCTTACTTTTACTTTTCCCATTTATATAATATCGTTAAAAATCGATTTTGATATTCCGTAGAGTGTACACATATTAACATATCGCTATTTAATTTATGCCGTATTTATGCTCTGGAAATTGGAGTCCATACAAGAAATTATGCCCTCTAGTGTGGAGAAAAGTGAAGAAGCACGGTCGTAGTTAGAATCTTGGTGAAGGTGGGTTCAGAGTATCTCTCAGTCGCATTCTCCCTACTGCAGCACTCTCACCTGGTTAAAATATGTTAACAATAAACGATTTATCAAAAATATGATCATCCTGAAGGAGTAAATACAGCTCAACAGATACTTAATCGCTCTAATCTCCAATTTGTGCCATATTTCGTTGGGTAAAGTAGAACCTATCAGTTTATCAGCTTAGACTATCTGGCCTAATTGATTGTGACAGCCGATGTAATTCTAGATCCAATAATTATCATCGATAATAAACTTATTTGTTCGAACAGATGAAGGTGCTGCCCTGCACCGTGCACTTAATTTCAATTAACTTTGCTCTGTTGCACTGAAAATGTTGCACATGCGGTTCGCTGCACCTGTCCACAAATGTATCCTGCAGTATCCTTGTGCAACGGGTGTGGGAGCAAACACGCGCCGAGATTGTTGACAGTTGCGTTTGGGCTGTTCCCATAGCCACGCCTACGGTTCACCGAATGAGAAGCACACATAACTGTCCACACGATGCAATTAGGGGAACGTGGGGCGAGTCCAGGAACTGGACGTCGCATGTGTAAAGCAAACGTGGGAAGCATAGCAAAGCTCATCCTGCCACATGCATCTTTATTTTTTATTATTTTTGTATTTTTTTTCTTGTTTATTCTACCTTCAGCTGATGCGTTGGCATCCTATTTTGCTGACCAACTTCCACTAATTGCGTTGCCTGGCACCCAGTTTTTTTCGCTGTCCTTGGCTGAATGAGTGCCAAACGAATGGAAGGCCAAAACGTTCTGCATATCCGCGAGAATTCCCTTTCGGTTTCCCCCTGGCGGATTATTCAACCAGTCAAGCCTGAAAAAATGTCCAGCTTCTGCCAAACAGAGTCAGTTTCAGTTCCAAAGTGGACAGAAAAACCCTGCCGAATGGCATTGGATGCAGCAAATTGTATTTCAAAACAAGTCAACAGTCCATAAACTGATATACCCAGAGTAACACAGTTAGAGCGGGCATTGGGTCGCGCCTCTGTCTTACTTAAAGCAATACTGTTCCCATAGCCACGCCTACGTTTTGCCGAATATAGCACATATAATTGACCACACGATGCAATAAAGGGAACGTGGGTCGTGTCCAAGAACTGGACGTCCAATGTGTAAAACAAATGTGGGAAGAATAACAAAGCTCATCCTGCCACATGCATCTTTCCTTTTATTTGGTTGTATTTTTTCTTGTTTTTTCTACCTTCAGCTGACGCGTTGGTTCGACTAAGGTCGACTAATTGCGCTGCCTGCAACCCCAAGCCAAAACTTAGTGCATATTTGAACTATATGATATGCGAGAATTCTTTTTCCTACTGGCGGCTTATTCAATCAGTCTTGCCTGAAAAACTTTCCAGCTTCTAACAAAAAAAATTCAGTTTCATTTTTGAAATGGCTAGAAATAACCTGCCAAGTGATATTAAACAGCGTTCAATGTTTTGCCGGTTTGGTGTCGATTACAGCAAATCGTATTTCAAAACAAGCTCATATTCCCAAAATAAAACAGTTGGAACCGGCATCAAGCCGTGCCTCTGCCTTACTTAAAGCAATGTAATAGGCAATTACACCTAATTTTTCGATAATTGTGAAAAGTCTCTAGTAAACTTGTAAAAATATCTTTTAAAATATGTTTATACTAATTGTATATTAACCCAGATTTTTACATAACCTTTTCCCACCAATTTTTCACACTTGTTCGTGGAATTATCTAAAATCCCTTCTTAGCGTCTTTGAACTTCTGTAACTGATGCACTAATTTCAGCTCTAGCGCCAACAAGGTTGATTTTCTATTAAAAATCTATTTAAGGAAATCTGGAGAAACATATTATAATCTTTTCGAATTCAAGTTCACTGATCAAAGTGAAAGTTGTTCTTTATAAAAAGCGTTGAAATATTTAAAATAAGTAAAAAGAATTCTTAAATATTTTAATGGTAATATACATATTTACTATACAAAAAGCCACTCAAATTGAATTATTGTCTGCCATTAAATGTCTACAATTTTTTCGTTAGCTATGCACCATTGAGTAATAAAGAGACAGAGGAGGATTTTGGATCAAAAGCTCTGTAGCATATCACGTATGTTAGCGAGTTGATGGACGTGTAGTTGTTAGCGATGCTCGCGCTGGTTCCGGCTCTATGACGTCGGCTGGGGTGGGTTCTATATGAAATCACTTTACTACCTACTCGCATGTATGCATAATTACATATAAATTCGCGTGCCATTGAGAAGTTCGATTGAAGCTAAATGAAAGAGGAAAGATTGAGAAAATCGCAGATCAGGGACGAAAAAAAAAAAGGTTTGTGGCTGATGTTGTTGTTGAGATGCTGTGCTGATGTTAATGCGACAGCTGTTACCCACACTACCATGATCACCGGGGCCGCTTGACCAGACAATTGGTCGGTGATCCCTCAAACAACACAAATTAAATTATCCTAACATTCCGACGGTGCATGGCTCCAACATAACAAGGCAAATTTAGCACATAATTATAATTTCATTACACATATTTATTTTGGTGGAGGATTGAGGGCTTAAATAGAAATTTAATTTAGGCATTATGGATTCTTAATAATAGGAAAAGAAAAAATTATAATATACATAGAGAAAGAAATTCTTAATATTTTAGATTCTGAATTAACATATGACAACATGATCAAGAAAATTTTATTTTTGTTCGGCAGAAATTCATTCAATCTATTAGAAAATGCAAGGTTACTGAACCAAAATCATCATCATTCAATTGAACTAAGTTATTCTCTTAATATTTTCTGTATAACACGATTCGTTTGCTTTTTAACGGGGCTTTAGATTATTCAATTTGATTTTTCTCTTCTTTTTATTAGGCCATTCTCTTTATCTCATAACTTGAGGTGCAAAAAAAATAAAATTAAGAGTTTTACTTCACTTACGTGCATTCACTCTATCTCCGAAAGCGCTTCCATCGATGTAATGTGCGATGATTTGCGGAAAAAATTCACTTCGAATTGCGCACCAAAAAAAATTTAGAAAAAGAAAGGAAGGCACTAGATAGATGGAAGGAGAGAAGGAGAGTTAAGAATAAGGCAAGAAAAATAACGGAGTTAAAGAAAAAAAGAAATGAGGAACTAAAACTTTAACCATGTGGTTACATCTCTTTGCCGAAAAAGAATAAAAACTTACACATAACTATGGCAATAATGCGCTTAAGGCGATTTAACTACGCCCATGGCGTTCACAGAGGGAGTTATGCAATTTCTCACTTTTTTTGGTATCTGAAATAATTATTCATTTAATTATTTATTTCTAACAAAACAAAAAAAAAATGCTGGTTCACTTATTTGTGGAGGAAATTATTGCGCGACAGAGTTAAATGTAGCTGCTTTCGTCGACGTCAGCCACCTGGGAACGATTTGTCGAAAAAATAAATAGATTTTTTTTTTGTTTTTTCGCTGCCAATTGCAGAAAGCCGAATGACTGTAATATCTCAATCTAATATGTTTTTTTTTTTTTTTGAGAATATTACTAAGCGCCATATCTGCAATAGACAAATTGAGACAAATGGGCCATTTAGTCTTTGGGTGACTAAAAATGGGTCTAGCAAAAATCTAACTTACCCCTGATTGGGTCTGGCATTTATTTGAATTTAGTTTTTTTTCAATTAATTGTTGCGGCCAACTGGCGGCTGCGAAATGGTTTGGCGATACGCGCACTAAGAGTTTTTTTTTTTTTGTTATCACTGGTTTTAGAAATATACTTTCATAAAAAATACTTTTTTCTTAGAGGTTAAGCGCTATTATAAATAGGCGCACTTCTCACTTTCTATTAGTCAACCTTTTTTCACGGTGGACAGAATGTAAAAGAAAGATCTGAGCTCCGGTCGCCTTAGGGAAAGCTATTTACAGCGACAACAGGTCAGACGCCATTATTAAATCTCGGATAAAATCTCAGATAACACTCGTTACAATCGATATAACGCCTAGGTTGAGCCATAGATGGCGAGATCTACTTTACGATATTAAAAAAAAAACTTGCTCTTCCAAAAATCTCCGGGCTTATAAGGAACCAAAAAAAGCATGAAGAAAACAAATATATATAAAAATTGATGTTATTGGATTTAAGCAGTAGTACGAATTTTTCTAATCAAAGTAAGCAGAGTACAAGAACTTTAATAGATTTATATTGCCTACTTTTGGGCTTTTTATTTAAATCTATACAAATTTTCCTTGCTTCAAGCGCTACTACAGCTCTTTTTCGAAACACTTCACGGGCGATAGCGAGGTAGCAAACACTCGGCTGT
The DNA here is from genome assembly GCA_035045885.1 of Drosophila borealis. NCBI lineage: Eukaryota > Metazoa > Arthropoda > Insecta > Diptera > Drosophilidae > Drosophila > Drosophila borealis. The sequence goes on along the minus strand of JAWNOR010000043.1, from coordinate 74,051 downwards.
CTACAGCTACTTCTGCCGTTGCCCAAAAATCCATTGAGTAATAAAGAGACAGAGGAAGCTTTTGGCTTTCGTGCGCACTGTTGTTGTTTTGCAAGTGATTTGTTGTTGCTTCCTATAGTAAATGTCCTATCGAATCTGCGCTCTCTTTGCATTTAAACTGATTTGCAGGCTCGGCCAACTGTCAGAGTGTGTGTGTGTGTGTGCGTTTGAGTTTGTTGGCCTGGCCGATGCTAATGCTGATGACGTATGCGTTGCTTGACTGACTTTGACCTGATAACCCTGAATGTCGCTGCTGCTGTCTCTTTTGGCCAGGCCAGGTGGCTGTCTGGGCGGCACGAACAGCGTCTTCTTGTTGCCGAGCCGAACAAACAGGTTGTAAAGCTTCGCACATGTCACTTCCTAGGTGTCTCCTGCTCAGGATGTAGGCCACTAGGGCAGCCCAGCAATAAAAATTTAAGAGTTCAAAACGAGCTCACTTTCGCCCCCATTTCCCGGCGCAACAAGAAAAGGATTTTGAACCATAATTGGTACTGGCGAGTGTATGTGTGTGCGTGTCCTTTGGTTAATCAAGCTGTAAGTTCTTGTTCGCATTTTTAACTTTTTGATTATATTTCTATTATATGTGTGAGTTTGATGGCCATGCATACGTACATTGTATATGTAGTGAGCAAAATGTAGTGAGGTAACTTTCATTAATTATAACAACAAAATGTACAAAATTATCATTTTTGCGAATTATTGCACAGACTAAAAAAAAAGAAAGAACATATAAAATCTCCGTATCTGAAATAATATGGAAATCCATATTAATTTGGGTACCAATGAAGAATAAATCTAGATTTCAAACTAATCCCAAAATAGTAACATTCATTAAAATTGGTAGTTTGTGGTTTTGTATATGTACTTAAATAAAAAGCATTTACAATGAAAACTTTCCTAACAGACACTTCTATTAGGCGGAAACCCCTCAAGCCATTAGGAATAAGGCTGTACCCACTCCCCCCTCTATTAAGTGGAAAATCCTCCAATATTACCCGGCGGCTTGTAAGCTAAAATTTTAATTAGGTAAATAAAGAGCCTCCAGCCCCGAAATTGTTTCAGTTAGTGAGTAGCTTCTTAAAGGATAGAACATTTTGCGTAGTCGTCGATGGAGCAAAGTCGACAAACATACCCATATGCAATAGAGTCCCACAAGGCAGCGTCCTTCATCCCACTCTCCACACAATTTACACAGCTGACATGCCAACAACTAGCTCGGTTACAGCAGTGGACAGGAGCCCTCCAATAGGCACAGCCCCACAGACCTGGGTAGCTTCGAAATGTGGGCCCTGGAATGGAACATCAGCATCAATATTAACGAGAAAGAAGGGCTATCTTCGGCACGCGAAGATTTAATACCCTTGCAGACCTAACCTTTTCATAAGGCTCATAGTGCTTTTCCCGTATCTAAGGAGCACAGGAAAAGTAGTTAATGCCGAGCATGGTTAAGATATCTTGAAAAACAAAAAAGTTTTCCATACAAACACTAAATTTTCGACCGATCGTTCCAATATCTGCTATATGATATAGTGGTCCGATCCAGCTGGCTCCGGCGTATGTAGTGCGTGCAACAGAAAGAGGCACTTCTGCAAAGTTTCATAAAGATAGCTTTAAAAATGAGAGACTAGTTCGCATAGAAACAGACAGAAACAGACAGCCGGACAGACGGACATGGCTATATCGACTCGGCTGTTGATACTGATCATGAATATACATACTTTATGGGGTCGGAGATGTCTCCTTCTATGCTTTACACATTTCAAGACAAAATTATAATACACTCTGCAAGAGTATAAATAATAAGCATATGTTACTTTTGCTTCTAGGCGAGATACCTGTCCAGAGGTAACGTTGCTCGGCTCTACATTAAAGCATCACGCCGCACACAAATATCTCAGGGTCATTTTGGACAGAGAACACACGTTCAGCAGACATGTTACAATGGTCCAGCGAACAGTGGATTCAAAATTGTCTAAAGCTACAAAGATGACATGGCTGCTTTCACTTACAAACTAAGTGAAGACCCGCAGAACTATACTTTGATCGCCTTCCCTCCCAATCCACTAACAAGGCACAAAAAGATATTGCTGACAGGATTGTCTCAACAAAAATTCTCTAAAATTCTCTGATATCTCTATATATAAAACTGTTTGTCCTGACTGACAGACTGACTGACTGATTGATTGGTGATCAACGCACAGCCCAAACTGTAAGAGCAAGGCAGCTGAAATTTTCACTGTAGTTACCTTATGTGATAAAGGAGCAAAAATGACGAAAAACTTTTGTGTGAAACTTTTTTGTTTACCATCCGATCGGCCTTAAAATCATTTTCAAATATCTTTGTTTAAATTCATTTGATGGGGCAGCTTTAAGCTTTGCCCGATCGACCTCAAACTTACATTCAAAGCCCTACAAAAGAGCTTAATGAAGACTATGGTAAATTGGTGGTAAACGATTCTATGAAAGTTTATCAAATGCACCCTTCGTGGATGATAAGTATATCTAATTTTTTTAGCACTAGACTTGCCACGGGCAACACCGAGTAATACCCCCTAGTACATACATATATACTTGTAAACATATATTAAATAAATATACTAACAGTCAAGTGAGTTGACTTTCTGCTGTACCAAGATGGCTGTACCAATTGTTGAACTGTTCTGCAAGAGTTCCGATGTTCGTGACATTAGCTTCACCAGCTCCACGAAGGTTGGCAAGCTTCTTTTCCGCAACAGCGCAGATGGGATAAAGCGCGGCTGTGCAGAAGCGCATCTACGATAATTGTGTGTCGCAGCTGAAGCAACGAGTGGAGGCGCTCAAGATTGGCGATGGCTAATCTGTAGATGTGCAAAGCGGCTTTGTGGAGGATGCGCGCGACAAGAAGACCAGCATCATACTGGGAAGAAAGCGACTGCAGGAGCTTGGCTCGCTCTTCAGCTGTTCCGCATGGCTAAGCGTCTAGGAGTAGACGTGGTGGGTGTTAACGGAGGCATAATCTCCACACCAGAGTTGCCGTTTGGCGGTGTCATGGAGTCGGGAGTGGGACGCGATGGCGCCAGGCATTTAACAGCATTTGGAATTTTGCCACATTCATTTTTAGACACATGTGCATTGTGTGAGCATGGTCACACTCAATCCTTACTGCTGCTTTGTTCCCAAGTGCGATTTACTTTGAAGCAATGTCTGATAAAATTGAAAGTGCATTCCTTATTGGATTGTTGAAAAGTGTTTATTGCGGTGCTTGGCAAAGTTTTTCCCTGTGCATTGCGAGTCTAGTTTAGCCCCGCGTCGCTGCATATGCTGACTGTCCAAAACCAAAGAAGCGCAAGCTACGCTTATTAACAACAAGAAGCGCAGCCATTTGGCCAAAACAAAACCAAGAAGAACACAATAGCCAGTGCATCAACAATCGGTGTGATCGAGCATTATTCGATTTTAATTAATTATATTTACTAGTGTGTCTTAATATATACTGATCGGTTCATCAAACACATCGAGATCTCGCCAAAATCGAATATTAACTTATGACAGCGTACAGAATGCACTCAAAGTCAATGGCTTTGGTCGTGCTACAGAGCTGCAATATCTAAAACAAATTGCGGGCACTTCATCACGCGTAAGTTTCCATATAATCGTGTATTTATTTAATAAATAATCTTCTTTGTCAACTTGCAGCGCACGAGCACCACAGCCATTGAGAACTTGTCATACAAATTGTCCACAGACAAGCTTGGCAACAACCCACGTCCCTCCATTGATGTGATCGAGGTTGAGATTGATCCACAGTTGCATAAATCTGATGGCACCATCAAGCGTAAACGCGATAGTAAGCTGCAAGTAGGGATAATTAGGGCTCTACTCTAGACATGGTTTTCAAAATTTACTGATAGTTTATATATTAGCTGAACGGAAATATATGTATGTTATAATCTAAAATATTTAATGGTTCTAAGCAACATAAAATTAATCATTTAAGCTTTTAATGAGCTGTGTTGAATTGCATAGAATTTTAACTTAATGTTTTAATTATTTACTAATTCGATTTTCATGCTCATTCACTTGGGTCAGTTGCCATCACAATGCCAATGGTCGTTGCGAACACTGCTCCCTGCTGAAACCCTTTGACGAGAGCCAGCTCAAGGACGCCAATATTAACCACTTGTCCTGCCAATCATACATACGCAAGCTAACTTCAGGCATGGATCATGGTAAGTACTTTGTATTCGATGACATCAATTGCCGCATCAAGCCTGGCTATCGGGAGCATCCTCCGTGGCCCAAGGGCATCTGCTCCAAGTGTCAGCCGTCGGCCAAAACGCTCAATCGCTTTGAGAAAACCAAATAGTGGAGCGCTTCTTGAACTAGTGGCGACCATCTGTGAGCCGCCGTAGGAATCATCGCGCGATTCGATTAAAATGTGTCCAGATGATAAACATCTTCTTGAACTATTGGCGCACCCCGGGCCATTAGCGCATGGGCTTCTTATTTGGCGCCTACGAGCAGCTAGGGGATGTGCGTATGGGCATAGGCGCCAAAGTGGCGACCATCTATGAGCCGCCGTAGGAATCATCGCGCGATTCGATTACCATGTGTCCAGATGATAAACATCTTCAGATGGCGCCAATGAAGGGGATGCCGTAGCCAAAGCATTAGAGCGTAAAAAGGTGAGTGCCTGCACAATATTCTGGTTGGATTTATTGATGAATTAAATTCACGTGACAGATTGGCTGGATCTGATTACAGAAGGGCACTATTAAACAAATACGAGTGCATATCAGCGGGTGAACTACGCAATCCTTATACCAATGCATGTAAATATGCCACAAATGACACTTTCGGCTCCAAGTTTGTGCTTCCATATACTATATTCATCCTTAATCTCTTAAAAGGTGATCAAACTAAACAGGTGCACATGGAGGGCTATGCTGTGTCCGCTCAGTGCACGGCCCTGGTGCGTGATAATTGACTGATACCCACCAAGGATCCACCTGCATTGGGTTATGTGCGCAAATCGACTGATAAACAATATGTGCCAGATGTTTTCAATAAGTTATTTGTCATATTTATATAAAACTAGCGGGTATAACCCGGCTTTGCCCGTGGCACGTATGTTATAAAATCAATGTTCTCAAACAAATTTGAAATGATTTTGAAACTGATCGGACGGTAAACAAATAACTTTTTAATACAAAAGTTTTTCGCCAATTTACCACTGTTGCGATTGGAATTTCCCAAATCGCTGAAACACGTATTCATTACATTCTTATGTAGAGCTTTGAAAATAAGTTTGAAGCAAACCGGACACAACTTAAAACTTCGCCCAAAAAATCTTTAAATCGCATTCCCCCCGAGGAAGTTTGAATTCTGCGAAAAGTGTGAAACGGGTATCAAATGATTTTTCTTATAGATCTCTGGAAATGAATTTGAGCGCGAAACGTCACCCACCAAATCTTTGACCTCCATTTCCACCAAGGAGGAACGGATTTTTCGAAAAGTGTGAAACACCCCTTAAACGAATTTGAACAAAGATCTTTGAAAATAAGTGTGGGGCCGATCGGATGGTAAACAAAAAAGTTACATGCAAACGTTTTTCGCGATTTTTCCACACTTGCGGGTGGAATTTCCCGAAACCCCGTTTTAACGTGCACCTACATCACATAAGGTAGCTACAGTGAAAATTTCAGCTTCCTAGCTCTTACGGTTTGGGCTGTGCGTTGATCACCAATCAGCCAGTCAGTCAGTCAGTCAGTCAGCCAGGACAAACAGTTATATATATAGAGATTATCGTATATCAGACACCGAATGAGTTCTTACTTTTACTTTTCCCATTTATATAATATCGTTAAAAATCGATTTTGATATTCCGTAGAGTGTACACATATTAACATATCGCTATTTAATTTATGCCGTATTTATGCTCTGGAAATTGGAGTCCATACAAGAAATTATGCCCTCTAGTGTGGAGAAAAGTGAAGAAGCACGGTCGTAGTTAGAATCTTGGTGAAGGTGGGTTCAGAGTATCTCTCAGTCGCATTCTCCCTACTGCAGCACTCTCACCTGGTTAAAATATGTTAACAATAAACGATTTATCAAAAATATGATCATCCTGAAGGAGTAAATACAGCTCAACAGATACTTAATCGCTCTAATCTCCAATTTGTGCCATATTTCGTTGGGTAAAGTAGAACCTATCAGTTTATCAGCTTAGACTATCTGGCCTAATTGATTGTGACAGCCGATGTAATTCTAGATCCAATAATTATCATCGATAATAAACTTATTTGTTCGAACAGATGAAGGTGCTGCCCTGCACCGTGCACTTAATTTCAATTAACTTTGCTCTGTTGCACTGAAAATGTTGCACATGCGGTTCGCTGCACCTGTCCACAAATGTATCCTGCAGTATCCTTGTGCAACGGGTGTGGGAGCAAACACGCGCCGAGATTGTTGACAGTTGCGTTTGGGCTGTTCCCATAGCCACGCCTACGGTTCACCGAATGAGAAGCACACATAACTGTCCACACGATGCAATTAGGGGAACGTGGGGCGAGTCCAGGAACTGGACGTCGCATGTGTAAAGCAAACGTGGGAAGCATAGCAAAGCTCATCCTGCCACATGCATCTTTATTTTTTATTATTTTTGTATTTTTTTTCTTGTTTATTCTACCTTCAGCTGATGCGTTGGCATCCTATTTTGCTGACCAACTTCCACTAATTGCGTTGCCTGGCACCCAGTTTTTTTCGCTGTCCTTGGCTGAATGAGTGCCAAACGAATGGAAGGCCAAAACGTTCTGCATATCCGCGAGAATTCCCTTTCGGTTTCCCCCTGGCGGATTATTCAACCAGTCAAGCCTGAAAAAATGTCCAGCTTCTGCCAAACAGAGTCAGTTTCAGTTCCAAAGTGGACAGAAAAACCCTGCCGAATGGCATTGGATGCAGCAAATTGTATTTCAAAACAAGTCAACAGTCCATAAACTGATATACCCAGAGTAACACAGTTAGAGCGGGCATTGGGTCGCGCCTCTGTCTTACTTAAAGCAATACTGTTCCCATAGCCACGCCTACGTTTTGCCGAATATAGCACATATAATTGACCACACGATGCAATAAAGGGAACGTGGGTCGTGTCCAAGAACTGGACGTCCAATGTGTAAAACAAATGTGGGAAGAATAACAAAGCTCATCCTGCCACATGCATCTTTCCTTTTATTTGGTTGTATTTTTTCTTGTTTTTTCTACCTTCAGCTGACGCGTTGGTTCGACTAAGGTCGACTAATTGCGCTGCCTGCAACCCCAAGCCAAAACTTAGTGCATATTTGAACTATATGATATGCGAGAATTCTTTTTCCTACTGGCGGCTTATTCAATCAGTCTTGCCTGAAAAACTTTCCAGCTTCTAACAAAAAAAATTCAGTTTCATTTTTGAAATGGCTAGAAATAACCTGCCAAGTGATATTAAACAGCGTTCAATGTTTTGCCGGTTTGGTGTCGATTACAGCAAATCGTATTTCAAAACAAGCTCATACTCCCAAAATAAAACAGTTGGAGCCGGCATCAAGCCGTGCCTCTGCCTTGCTTAAAGCAATGTTTTTATAATAGGCAATTACGCCTAGTAATCGCCCAGGACTAGCTGATTTTTCGATAATTGTGAAAACAGTCTCTAGTAAACTTGTAAAAATACCTTTTAAAATATGTTTATACTGGTTGTATATTAACCCAGATTTTTACATAACCTTTTTCCACAAATTTTTCACACTTGTTCGTGGAATTTTCTAAAATCCCTTCTTAGCGTCATTTGAACTTCTGTAACTGCTGCACTAATTTCAGCTCTAGCGCCAACAAGGTTGATTTTCTATTAAAAATCTATTTAAGGAAATCTGGAGAAACATATTATAATCTTTTCGAATTCAAGTTCACTGATCAAAGTGAAAGTTGTTCTTTATAAATTGCGTCTATCAATTTTATTTTCAGTATATTTGAAATATTTAAAACTAGCGGGTATAACCCGGCCTTGCCCGTGGCACGTATGTTATAAAATCAATGTTCTCAAACAAATTTGAAATGATTTTGAAACTGATCGGACGGTAAACAACTTTCATACAAACGTTTTCCGCCAATTTACCACTGTTGCGATTGGAATTTCCCAAATCGCTGAAACACGTATTTATTACATTCTTATGTAGAGCTTTGAAAATAAGTTTGAAGCAAATCGGACACAATTTAAAACTTCGTACAAAAAATCTTTGAGCCGCATTCCACCCGAAAAAGATTGGATTCTGCAAAAAGTGTGAAACACGTCTCAAATGATTTTTCTTATAGATCTTTGGAAACGAATTTGAGCGCGAAACGTCACCCACCAAATTTTTGACCTCTATTTCCACCAAGGAGGAACGGATTTTTCGAAAAGTGTGAAACACCCCTTAAATGAATTTGAACAAAGATCTTTGAAAATAAGTGTGGGGCCGATCGGATGGTAAACAAAAAACTTTCATACAACCGTTTTCCGCCAATTTACCACTGTTGCGGGTGGAATTTTTTTAAATCGCTGAAATACGTATTTCTTAAGTTCTTATGTAGAGCTTTGAAAATAAGTTTGAAGCAAATCGGACACAACTTAAAACTTCGCCCAAAAAATCTTTAAAGTTTGAAGAAGAAGTTTGAAATCTGCGAAAAGTGTGAAACACGTATCAAATGATTTTTCTTATAGATCTCTGGAAATGAATTTGAGCGCAAAACGTCACCCACCAAATCTTTGACCTCCATTTCCACCAAGGAGGAACGGATTTTCCTAAAAGTGTGAAACACCGCTCAAATGAATTTGAACAAAGATCTTTGAAAATAAGTTTGAGGCTGATCGGATGGTAAACAAAAAAGTTACATACAAACGTTTTTTCACGATTTTTCCACACTTGCGGATGGAATTTCCCGAAACCTCGTCTTAACGTGCACCTACATCACATAAGGTAGCTACAGTGAAAATTTCAGCTTCCTAGCTCTTACGGTTTGGGCTGTGCGTTGATCACCAATCAGTCAGTCAGTCAGTCAGTCAGGACAAACAGTTATATATATAGAGATAAGTAAAAAAAATTCTTAAATATTTTAAATGTAATATAAATATTTACTATACAAAAAGCCACTCAAATTGAATTATTGTATGCCATTAAATGTCTACATATTAGCTGGCAAATTAGCTGGCAAATACTTACATTTAGCCTGCCCAATTTGCTGCATTTGTATTGGTGTTGCGCTTCATAGTGCGCCCACCTGTTGCGTATGTGAGAGCTTATTAGCCACAGCTCATGCATAAGACCAGAGTGCAGCTGACACGTTGCGGTTAGCTAGAAAATCTAAATTTAAGAGAGCGCGCTCTTAGCTCTGTCTTATCGAATCTAGGCTCTCTTTGCACTTGAATTGATTTCCATGCTGGACCAGGTGTGAGGTTGTGTGTGTGTGTGTGCGCGCGTTTGTGTTTTCGTTTATTGGCCTGACTGATGCTAATGTTGGTGACGCATGCGTTGACTGCTACACTACTGCTAAAGCCTCTTTTGGCCAGGCCAAGTGGCTATCTGGGTTGCAAGAACAGCGTATTCTTGTTGCTGAGCCGAGCAAACAGATTGTAAAGCTTCGCACGCGTCAATTGCTAGGTGTCTCCTGCTCAGGATGTAGGCCACTAAATCGAAGTGGATAAAGCTAAAGCTAAAGCAATATACAATTTCTTAAGCGCTTCCATAATTTACCAGAAAAGGACTAATTTGGCAGCGTGGTGAACCGCCTGGCGAAGCGTTTACAGTTTCGTTTGCAAGTGCAGTCCGAACCTAACGCAAGACTGGCATATAGCCAGCCAGCAGCATGCAGAGCGAAGAGAGGCAGAGCCCGCTTTCGCTCTCTTAGTTTTTGCTGTGCGAGAGTTTTAGTTGCGCGCTCAATGTCAATGTCAAGTTGCGTCGCATTTTGCTTTCCGTCTGCACCTCTCCTACCCTTGCTCGCTCCGGCCAGTTTGGCAAGTAGTAACAGTTAGTTCAGCAAATGTCTTCAGTCTGTCTGTGAGTGATGTGTCTGTGTGTGTGTGCTGCAGCAATTGTTGGAAATTGCATCCGCTGCAGCTCAACCACAAGTCGTATGCGTGTGTGTGTGTGTCGTTTGGTTAATCAAGCTGTAGGTACATGGTCGGACTTTCAACATTTTTGATTAGATGTCTCGTGTATGTGTGAGTTTGTGCTCAATGAAAAAATCAGCAGTAAAAGGTTGACTTATTTGCATATATGCATAGTAAATCTTAAGGAAAACCGAGTTTACTTTTAATAATACCACAACAAAAAAAATTTTTATTCTTACGCAAAATATTTTTTTTTTATATTTTATGTTTTATTTTGCGCTGGAATCGATCAGTGCCTTCTGATCTATACCAAGGGAATGAGTGAGGCAAAAAGGTATAGTTACAAATATGTAACTTATATTATATTTACAATGAAGCGAAAGGGGGTATTTAAATAATTCGCCTCGTAGGTAAGTGTCCTGGCTATAGCCTTTGGAGGCACCTCTCTCTGATGGGGTCAGCCAGGACCATGGCGGCCGCGTTCGGGTGCCGCAGCAGCATGTCGGCGCATCGGCTGCTGAAGAAGTTGATCTGATCTCCGAACTTTGTTAGGCGGTTGTCACGTACCATGGCAGTCCGGCAACCTGGCGTGTTGCCTTGGCTTGGCCCACTCTTATTGCTTTGCGGTTTAAAGAGCCAGTCGAGCTTTTGGAGCCTTCTCAAGCATTTTGCTTGTGTTGCTAAGATGTGGGAACCCAAAATGAGCCTACGGTCCAAGTGGACGCCCAAGAAGCAGAATGAGCTGGTGTGCTCAATGGTCCCTCCATCGAACTGCAGGAGAATTTTCTCTTAAAAGAAAATTTAAAAATAGAATTTCAAAATCTGATATACAATGGAAATCCAAACCAAAACCGAGAAGTAACCTTCATGAAAATTAACCAAGTATTCGGTAAGAATAGTTTTTGGTAGTTTGTGGTTTTATATATGTACTATATAAATATATAATATGAATGCATTAAATAAAAAGCAAATACAGTGACAACTAATGAACATTCCTATTAGGCGGGTACCTCTTCTGGGCGCAGATTTTCCCTCAATCCTTTATGAATCGGGCCATACCCATTTTTAATTCAACCCTGCTCTTTAGCGGGGATAGATGACCCGACTATCGCTGTCCGTCCAAAAGACTGTATTTATAAGCTTGTACCTTTAGTTTAACTGCCAGCACATTTTGGCATCTCTTAGGCGCACGTTGGAGCTGAGACGGATATATTCTGGCCCAATAACACAACCTTATATAAGTTTTTTAGCACAAGACTTACCATGGGCAACGCCGGGTAATACCCGCTAGTACATACTTGTAAACATATATTAAATAAATGTACTAACAGTCACGTGAGTTGACGTTCTGCTGTAAACCACCAAGAAGGCTGTACCAATTCTTGAACTGTACTGCAAGAGTCCCGATGTTCGTGGCATTAGCTTCACCGGCTCCACACAGGTTGGCAAGCTTCTCTTCCGCAACAGCGCAGATGGGATTAAGCGCGTCTGCCTGGAGCCTGGCGGCAATGCACCGTATATTGTCTTCAATCCGGCAAATGTGGAGAAGGCGGTGGATGGCGCCATGGCCTCCAAATTCCACAACTGCGGACAAACATGTGTCTCGGCGAATCGACTCTTTGTGCAGAAGCGCATCTACGATAATTGTGTGTCGCAGCTGTCGCAGCTGAAGCATACTTGGCTCGGTCTCCTATGCGCCCAGCATAGTCACAAAAGTGCCAACATCGGCGCATATCTACACCGAAGAGGTTTTCGGACGACACGCAGCGTTGTTTGGCTGGCTATTTCAACAGTGAGAATCTGCAGGAGGTGTTCCGCATGGCCAAGCGTCTAGGAGTAGACGTAGTGGGTGTTAACGGAGGCATAATCTCCACACCAGAGTTGCCGTTTGGCGGTGGCATGGAGTCGGGAGTGGGACGCGATGGCGCCAGGCATTTAACAGCAATTTTGGCCACATTCATTTTTAGACACATGTGCATTGTGTGAGCATGGTCACACTCAATCCTTACTGCTGCTTTGTTTCCAAGTGCGATTTACTTTGAAGCAATGTCTGATAAAATTGTAAGCACATTCCTTATTGGATTGTTGAAAAGTGTTTATTGCGGTGCTTGGCAAAGTTTTTCCCTGTGCATTGCGAGTCTAGTTTAGCCCCGCGTCGCTGCATATGCTGACTGTCCAAAACCAAAGAAGCGCAAGCTACGCTTATTAACAACAAGAAGCGCAGCCATTTGGCCAAAACAAAACCAAGAAGAACACAATAGCCAGTGCATCAACAATCGGTGTGATCGAGCATTATTCGATTTTAATTAATTATATTTACTAGTGTGTCTTAATATATACTGATCGGTTCATCAAACACATCGAGATCTCGCCAACATAAAATCTTAACTTATGACAGCGTACAGAATGCACTCAAAGTCAATGGCTTTGGTCGTGCTACAGAGCTGCAATATCTAAAACAAATTGCGGGCACTTCATCACGCGTAAGTTTCCATATAATCGTGTATTTATTTAATAAATAATCTTCTTTGTCAACTTGCAGCGCACGAGCACCACAGCCATTGAGAACTTGTCATACAAATTGTCCACAGACAAGCTTGGCAACAACCCACGTCCCTCCATTGATGTGATCGAGGTTGAGATTGATCCACAGTTGCATAAATCTGATGGCACCATCAAGCGTAAACGCGATAGTAAGCTGCAAGTAGGGATAATTAGGGCTCTACTCTAGACATGGTTTTCAAAATTTACTGATAGTTTATATATTAGCTGAACGGAAATATATGTATGTTATAATCTAAAATATTTAATGGTTCTAAGCAACATAAAATTAATCATTTAAGCTTTTAATGAGCTGTGTTGAATTGCATAGAATTTTAACTTAATGTTTTAATTATTTACTAATTCGATTTTCATGCTCATTCACTTGGGTCAGTTGCCATCACAATGCCAATGGTCGTTGCGAACACTGCTCCCTGCTGAAACCCTTTGACGAGAGCCAGCTCAAGGACGCCAATATTAACCACTTGTCCTGCCAATCATACATACGCAAGCTAACTTCAGGCATGGATCATGGTAAGTACTTTGTATTCGATGACATCAATTGCCGCATCAAGCCTGGCTATCGGGAGCATCCTCCGTGGCCCAAGGGCATCTGCTCCAAGTGTCAGCCGTCGGCCAAAACGCTCAATCGCTTTGAGAAAACCAAATAGTGGAGCGCTTCTTGAACTAGTGGCGACCATCTGTGAGCCGCCGTAGGAATCATCGCGCGATTCGATTAAAATGTGTCCAGATGATAAACATCTTCTTGAACTATTGGCGCACCCCGGGCCATTAGCGCATGGGCTTCTTATTTGGCGCCTACGAGCAGCTAGGGGATGTGCGTATGGGCATAAGCGCCAAAGTGGCGACCATCTATGAGCCGCCGTAGGAATCATCGCGCGATTCGATTACCATGTGTCCAGATGATAAACATCTTCAGATGGCGCCAATGAAGGGGATGCCGTAGCCAAAGCATTAGAGCGTAAAAAGGTGAGTGCCTGCACAATATTCTGGTTGGATTTATTGATGAATTAAATTCACGTGACAGATTGGCTGGATCTGATTACAGAAGGGCACTATTCAACAAATACGAGTGCATATCAGCGGGTGAACTACGCAATCCTTATACCAATGCATGTAAATATGCCACAAATGACACTTTCGGCTCCAAGTTTGTGCTTCCATATACTATATTCATCCTTAATCTCTTAAAAGGTGATCAAACTAAACAGGTGCACATGGAGGGCTATGCTGTGTCCGCTCAGTGCACGGCCCTGGTGCGTGATAATTGTCTGATACCCACCAGGGATGCACTCGAATTGGGTTATGTGCGCTAATCGACTGATAAACAATGTGTGCCGGATGTTTTCTGTAAAGTATGTGTCATATTTATATAAAAGATACCCAATTATGATGAGATAAGTGATTGTAAAAGTGATTCGTTATTGAAAAACATAACAGTTTCCTACTATTATACACATGTGTAGAATCTGGCTATATTTTGTTCTCTAAGAATTCCATGTTGGGCTCGAATCTAACTTTTGTTGTAAGATAAGGAGCCAAGAGACGCAGGAAATTTAGGAAAAAGTACATTAGGGAATTTTGCCCTCAGATGACATGTTCATAATGAATGCATTATATACAAATACCTGAATAAATTTTAGACGAAAAATCGTACTACGATATTGAAATGTTGTAATAAAATCTGTTAACATAGATGTAGAAAAAGATGATGCTGCCTTTGACTCAATTGTTGGGCTTTTGAAACGAGTTTAATGTGTTTCGCACCCTCAATATCTTTTAATAGTAAATAAAGACATTTGCTGGAACAACATTTATTGAAATCTTCAGCTTTTACATTTTTAATTGTAACACATAGAATTCATATAACTTTGTAGGCTTTGCTTTAAGCATATATGCGTGTATATATAGACATCAATAACTTTCAAATTTAATTTATTATATTTGTATTTTTGGCACATTTATTTTGTGTGCTTGTAAATGTGTTTCAAACCATCGTTCCATTATCTTGTAAATGTCAAATTGAAATGCCCAATTTTTTCTCCAATTAGCGAGCTAATGAATTTGATTTGTAACTTGTACGGCTCATCAATGCTCTGAGAACCTCTATGTAATTCACCGGTACGTGGGGGGAGTCGTACGCTCCATTTGCAAATATAAATAGACACTTAAATACATAGATTCGGACATTAATGCATTTGGCTATATTGATTATGTTCATAACATTTCAATTGTAAATATAATTGTATATAAATATATTTGTATGTAAATATTATAGCGTAAAAAAACAAGCAAAACTGTAGAAAATTCACTTGAAGCGAAATTAATTGAGCTTAAATCAATTAAATTTTAAATCTTTTATATATATAAAATATATATGTATATATGTATATAATTACAGAATAATTCAGTCTGTTGCGTTTCTCAATTTTATATCACATTCCAAATATCCAAAACAATTTTAACTTTCATTTGCATTCAGCATTTGTCAATTGTAAATCTCCTTTTGCTTATCAAATTTTCAACATATTTTAAGCAATATGTTTGGTTTTCTTCGTTTCTTCTATTCGTAACAATTTTCTTATTTTTGTGGCTCTTTCTAACTATCCTACGATTGAATTTAAATATCCAACTTTATAAAAATAATTTTTAAATTAGATAACTGATAAAAACTCTAAACAATTAAAATAAGGAATAAACTGAGGAATACAATATGTAGTATAGTGTATGTTAGTGTATGTTAGTGTATATTAGGAATATTGTAATTTTCAATACGATTAATACTTTTATATAATTATTTCCTTATGTTTTACTGTATATTTGGGACTAAAATGTTCCTTTAAAGTAGTTTAGCTCTTGATTACTTTCAAACTCGGATGGTTTTAAGTTGTTTTGACTTAGTTTAAGACAGTTTTCCCATAAATATTTTGAATACCTTTGTTTCACGTTCTTAAACTCAGTTTTATGTAGTTTTCCACTTAAATCCTATCCGATATATTATAATATTCAAATAAAATTGAATCACTTTAGATGTGATTTAGATTAAAATAGACAGTTTTTTTTTTTAGGTCTAAAGTAAAGAAATTCATAGATATTCGTCAGATCTGTTATTGCAAACAATTGTTTGCAGAGAATGTAGTCAGCATTGAGTCAGATTTATCGATGAATGTTTTAGCTTTAAGAAATTCCTTTTTTTGTAGTACTTATAACTAATATATCTTAGATTTAGTTAAACTCCAACTTTTTTGCAAGCAATTTCTTTGTCCAGGTAACTCCGTAGCGCCCAACACCTATTCGGCGTTTAAAGTTTCTTTCTCAAAATTCTAATTAGTTTTCTTTACTAAAAATACTTTTGTCAGTACTTAATCTTTTTTGCTGTTGCAGTAAACATGTATTTGATTCAGATATTATATCTGTGTCTTTTTCTGTATTTCAAAAAGTTTTCAAAGATTCTTATAGCCAGTAATCTGCAAATGCAATTATTGCAGGTATTACAAAAACTAAAAATATAATTCATAGTATAGGGTATGTGTATGTGTATATGCCAAATTTGTTTTTATATCTTCAATATTGTTTGGGATGTTGTTAAAAATGTTTCCATGTATATACGAAAGTTTTCTCAAAATATTCACTCAAGTTGGTTGAAGCAAAGACAATATAAGCACAGTGTTTATAATGTCTTGTGCTGAAGTTCTGCTTCACATATTTATTTTCAAATTTTTTACAGGGTATCAATCGAATTGGGCCGACCTGTATGTTTATGTTGTTTTCAAATTTCTGGTAAAACTTTATTAAAAATGTCCAAAATTTGTGTGTAGTATATTATTATTTTTTTGATGCATCTTCATAAATTACTTTGGAAAATGCTTATTAAAAGATTTCTCTTATTCATTTCAAATACCCATAAAATATTTGCTGTATGGATTATACGTGTACACATAAATATATATAAGTATATAGATTTCTTTTAAATATATTCTTTCAAGATATTAACTTTTGTGTTCTTTCAGGACTCTGCCGTATTGTGTATGCTTTATATAACGTTTTGTAATATGTTTCTTTAAGAGCTGAGCTGATCCACTCGTAGGGTCGTCAACAATTTTCTATGGGATTAAGCAGAGTTGTTAGGGGGTGGGGAGTAGGGAGGGGTTGTCACCTCCAAACATTTAGAATTTGCTGCGGCGATACTCGCCACAATACTTGATATAGGTGCACATATTGCTGCAACTGCTCTTGGGGCGGCTGCGGTGGCTGCTGCAGCAGCTGCAGCTGCGGATGTGCTGGGCACATCGAAGTCAAAATTGAAGCATTGTGGATGTGATATTGCTGTCAGTTGCAAGCTTTGAGCGCGCTGCGTCATGCAGAAAATCGAATTGGCAGGCTGTGCCAATTCTTTGCGTTGCTTTACTGTGGGCAGCTGCTGGTCTAGATTCAGATTGTAGGCGTTGTCCTCAAATAGCTGAGCCGCCGGATTGCTGCACTTATTGCTGGAGGTGTCGCTGCTGCTGCTGTTGGAGGAGCCACTAATGTCCTCCCACAATGTAGACATGCTATGGTAATTCAGCTGCATCCACGGCAACCGCTGCGGCTGCAACACTGGAGCGTCCTTCTCCACCTTCTGCACCCAGGCATACATAATGCGCTTCCCAATCTTTTTCAGCTCCTGGCAGAGCATTCGACACAACATGCCGCATATTTCATGATTACGATGCTCGGTATCCACGACGCAGCCGCGGCACAGCAGTCGCTGACAGGTGTGGCACCATGTCTTATTGGGCATGGCATGGACATTGCAATGCTCGTTGGCGCCAGGCAGTTGCCTATCCAAGTCCACCTCCTTCAGCCAGTTGGGCCCTGCTGAGTTGGTCAGATTGCTGCTAGTCGGCTACAATTGTTGCTCGCTCTGCATCTGCAACATAGCCATGCCCAGCTGCAAAGCCGGCAACTGCTGCAGCACAAACAGCAAACTCTCATTGTTGGGCAACGAACCAAAATCGGGCAGCGGCGTCTCCCTTCCACATTGGGGACATGACACCTTCAGGTGGCCGGCCAGCTGCTCCAGACAGCCGGCGCAGTAGCTATGCCGGCAGTTAAGCTCCTTGGGCAACCTTGTGGCATCGCTTGGGTCATAAATGCGTCGACACAAGCTGCAGCTGAGCAGCTTTTTCAGTGGCCTGGGTAAATCCATTTGTTGTCTAGAGAGGCTGAGAGAAAGAGGGGAGAACAAGAGAAAACAAGATTTCAATAGTTTCAAGTGCACAGCTAATGCCAATTAATTGGACTGAGAACTGCCTCCCACATCCAAACCCACCCACACGCACGCATCCAACGAAGGACATTAAGCATCGAGCAGCAGACAAAATGAATCGATGCAGAGGCCAATTAAATATTTATAGCAATATTTCTACGTAGTTTTGTAATGGCAACTGGCAAGGGATTATTTGTTATTGTTGGCATATTATAATAAGCTAAGCTAAGACAATGCACTCAAGCACAAGCCTGGCACTTGAATCCAGATCCACCTGAAGGACTGGCTCTTCTGGAAAGCGCATCTAATGAGCAATGCCATTATTATCTCCTTTATACACTTGCAGAGTGTATTAAAGCTTTGACGGATTCATTATTAAGACAATTTATTTCATACATTCAACGCATTTGCTAGGTACATAGTTTGTTGTTTACTCGGTTGTTAAAATATATTGTTGAAGTTTATCGCAATTACTGATTTTATATGTATATCCTCCCATTCAAATGCATAACTATATATTATATAGCCTGCAAACGGTGTTTAAATTTTTCTATTACAAAATACATTCGAAATCCGTTTATCGGGAATTCTATTTACCAGTCGGATATGTTAAAAGGGATGCGAGCGCTTGAATTTATTGTCCCATTAATCGTGATTTAGCGTTTTCTCTTTTGCTTTCGCATAATAGAGGTAATTCGCAATATAAAATTAACCGCAGACAAACTAAGTAACTTAAATGAATTTGATTTAATAAACGCATTTCATGGAATATAACAATACTTCCGTTAGCCACAATTTTCTGATAATCCTTAACAAGCCTGGTCCTCGGTATCAACGATAATCGAAGTTCAACTTTATATAAAGTTTCTAAGCTTTCTGTGTAAATTTCAATTTGCCCCACGGACCTCTATATTGCCCCGAGCGAGGTTTACTTAAAGTGAACTAAATACAATTAAATATCTAGAAACAAAAAACAGTCCACAGATTGATTGGCATTTTGTTGCCAAGGACAAATTAACAACGGACGTCGTGAAAACTTTTAAGGCCTTGCCGCGTCTGTGTCTGTGTCTGTCAACGATTTTCCACAAACTTATTAAGTTTATTCTAAAGCTTACAATGATATCTAAACTTTTGGTCACTTGTAGTTTTAATTTCATTCTTTGAAATAGCATTTGTAACTAATTATAATCAATATAAATCACGTTTGTAATAGATTTCAGCGGGCATGAGCAAATAATGTACCTAATTAAACCCTTTTTAGTTTTTTTTGACCCCTGACCAACAAATACACAGACACACACCCACGCACACCCACGCACATAAACCTTAAAAGGTTGACAAATGTTGCGTAAAAAGCTGACACTTTGGCACAAAGTACCCGATTTGTGTTCACCTGTTCAAACAAAATGCATCAAGACCTTTATTGAGCTCCTCTTTTTTTAAAGGAAAGGAAATCATGTTTAGCTACTACCACTTATCAAAGAGTTTGTACGCTTTAAATATTAAATATTACCATTTATCAAAGAGTTTGTACGCTTTAAATATTAAATATAAGAAACCTTGCTGACTTATTTACCTTCTCTTTATGCCAACCCTCTGAGATAATATCCGCTACAGATAATAGATGTTAACAAATTCTATTTACTGCTACTGAACATTTCGTTCAGTCAAAGATTATATGCTAGCCCCCTTTTTATACCCTGAACCCATTGAAAATGGGTTTAAAAGGGTATAATGTATTTGTGCAAATGTATGTAACAGGCTGAAGGAAGCATCTTCGACCCCATAAAGTATATATATATTCTTGATCAGCATCAATAGCCGAGTCGATCTAGCCGTGTACGTCTGTCATTCCGTCCGTCCGTCTGCCCGTATGTATGAACGCAAGGATCTCAGTACCTATAAGAGCTAGAGACTTGAAATTTTAGCTGTAGGTCCTCCTAGTACCCGCGCAGATCGAGTATTCGATAACTTGCCCCGTTTCCAAGTAATCGATAAATATCGATATCGAAATCCGTTTTTTGCGCAATTTTGGTATATAATGTGAGCTATAGTCGCCAAAATTGACATGTAGCTTCTAGAATAGTATATTCTTATCAAAGCAATATTCAGTCATGTTAGACTGATAACTTTTAAATACAACTGTTTAAATATCCGCACAATATCCTGTTATCTAGCAAAGAAACCCCCTAATAGGAAACTTAACGTTTTTATTTGTGCTGCCTACTTTTGGGCGACACTTACTTAAAGTCAAGCGAAGTCTTGCAGAGCTCACATTTTCAGGAACTTTGTGCACGAACAATAATTTGTGTGCTTGCGGGTTCGTGTGTGTGTGTGTGTTGTGGTTTATCTGAGCTGACGATAGAATTGTCTGCCTCTCTACTTCTCTTGTTCTCTCCTGCTGCACCCTCTGTTTTTGCTAATATATGTTGTGGTTATCTGGTTGCAAGCCTTTGCATATCACTCATACGACACGTTGCAACGAGCTCATTCTAACTTTAAATTCATTAAATTAGTTGCAAAGTTTAATAGATGCTCGGCTTATTGAATGATTTAATAAGGAACCTTTTTAGCGACAGGTGCATTAAAATTTGTCTCACCTGCATGCATTTTCAGTTATGAATGTAGATTTTATTTAGCTGGAACTCGGAATGTTCTTGAAAATATGTTATTTTTGAAAATATAATAAATTTAATATTCTTCTTTGATTAAACTATAAACTTCAATTAAACTTTATATTTCTAAGGTTTTAAAAACGATTTGGAAACATATTGAAGGGCTTTGCACTAACATCTTATGGAGCTTTCCTTGAAAATAATAATTAAATAATTAAAATAGAATACTTCAGTTATTTGCAGTTTAGGAAATTGAATACGAAATAACAAGGTGATTTGGCGATTTGTGCAGTTTGGCGAAATCTGGTCGTATATGTAAATTGAAAAAGGATGTTAACATCCTGTGCAGTAAATTGCGCAGCTCTCTCATATTTTAAGTGCTGTCCTTTCCCTTTCTAATGTTGTATATAGGATGATTGTTTGGGTTATATTATAGTTTTAAAAGTTTCGCAGTAACACCTTGAAAAATGTTTTAAAGGAAAACAAAAACATAAAATATGCAACCCAAATTTTCTCGAGATCGGTTGCTAATGCCTTTGTTATGATAACAACATTTTTAAATCCAAAACCCAACAGATATGTTTTTTAATATGTCACATATTCACTACAGGTTCGTTGCAGAAAATTTTGAAATAAATGCTCACCATACAGATATTTGTAAGAGCATAATGAACGACTGCATAATGGAGACAAATAAACAGTTTCCTGAATGGTTCGCTGCAAATCTCAATTGCTACACTCATCGAATTTCAATTTTAAATAAACTTGTGATATTGTTAAGGAAAAAAGATAGATGGCTTTTGACCGATACCTTGTCAACAGCAAAATATATACTTAAAGACAAACATGGCCCGGCGGCAAGAAAAATTCGAATATTAGAGAAATAGGGTTTATAATTGTATAATTTTATAAAAAGGTGGGAGAGGTAGGCATGTCTCAAATGTATGTACATATGTATACACAATGAGTGGATTAAGTTATATGGACAAAAAGGGGCACAATTCCCTATTAAACAAAAAAATCAAAATATTGTGACACTGGCTGAAACATACATATATGGGAGATGTTTGTTCTAAATATTGAACTCCAACTTTTCTTATTGAATTTAATAACGCTTGGTGTTGTTGACATTATTTTATAATTTATGTATATTTTATAATTATTACTTTTGTTGTTATTAACGTTAGTAAATAATAGGGCAAATAAATAAAAAAAAATTCGAATTAAAACATAAAATAACAATATTTGGAAATACAAAAATTTGTATAATTTTGCAATGTTAAAAATTTGAAATAATTGTTATACCCTCAACCCATTGAAAATAGGTAATAAGGGTATAATGTATTTGTGCAAATTTATGTAACAGGCGGGAGGAAGCATCTCCGACCCCATAAAGTAAATATATTTTTGATCAGCATCAACAGCGGAATCGATTTAGCCATGTCCGTCTGTCTGTCCGTCTGTCCGTATGTATGAACGCAAGGATCTCAGAACCTATAAGAGCTAAGGACTTGAAATTTTAGATGTAGATCCTCCTAGTCCATGCAGCCGATTGAGTTTGTTTCCAATAATCGATAATCAATTACCGATAATCTATAAAAATCGATACCGAAATCTTGTTTATTGAGCAATTTCGGTAAATAATATGAGCTAGAGTCACCAAATATGACATGTAGCTTTTAGAATAGTAAATATATGTCAAGTATCTTTCAAGAGGGTTCAGGGTATCCTCTAGTCGGGAGCTCCCGACTAGAACCTCTTACTTGTTTCATTTTTCGACCAGCAAAGCACCCTTTCTCAAAAAAGGGTATTTTAACTATTTATCAGCGCTATGACCAATACAAAACTAACCTGCTTATATACAATGTTTGATCCAATGTCTGAGAAAAATTTAATTTCGTATTTAGTGTGCAACTATTAGTACGATCAATAATAATTATTTTCCTTAAAAATCATATACCATTTATATAAATCAGGGTATTTTATATTATATTATAGTTATCTAAAGTGAATCAGTGCTCGAGTTATTTAGAATTAGAATTGTACATGTCAGGGCGGGTACAGAAAGAAGAACTTTAACATATTAGTTCTTCAATTACTCCATCACATTTATTTAATACTTTGGTTTGTATCTTACTGTCTCTTTTTCTGTCTACATTTTGTTTGTGTGCTTGTCTCATTAAAAAAGTAGAGTCATTTTAATCATGTTAGGCAGCTGCTGTAATAATTTCAGCTCTCTAGCTCTAACATTTGTAAAGGTCGCGGTCTGTCTAAATTATTTTGTCGTCATCAAATAAGTTAGAAAATAATATGTTGTTGCTAGATAATGCTAGCAACATTCAACTACGCATGCGCACTTTGGCAACATGTTTACAAAACGTTTGCAGCCTTTTGCCCAAGCACATGTTGCTATACCTCTAAACGTGCCGACAGCATGATAGGAATGGTCCATTGAGTAAAATATATATGTTTATTACTCAATGGGGAATTGTCATTAGAATCTGACAAGCTTTTGTTTTATTCACGCGTGCGCATACGCATATCCACAAAGCTTTTGCTGGCGCTAGCCGCACTAGCCATTGAGTAAAAAACAGATGGAGATGAAAAGTCACTCTGAGCTTTTATTACCGTTTTAAAGCTTATGCGTGGTACCATTGAGTAATAAAGAGACAGAGCTGAAGACTCACTCTTTATTACTCAATGGCGTGGTACCATTGAGTAATAAACAAACTCTAAGTGCGTGGTACAAATTGAGTCATTGAGTAATACATCGATTTTTTATTCTGAGTATTTATTACTTAATGGTCCAGAGTGCAGCTGACAAGTTTCGGCTAGCCGGAAAATCTAAATTTAAGAAACCGCGTTCTTAGTTCTGTCTTATCGAATCTGCACTCTCTTTGCACTTAAACTGATTTGCATGCTGGACCAGGTTGACGTTTGTATTTATGTGTACGCGTTTATGTACGTGTGTCATTGAGTTATAAAGAGACAGAGGAGGCTTTTGGATCAAAAGCTCTTTTTCGAAACACTTCACGAGCGATAGCGAGGTTGCCATTGAGTAATAAAGATGAAATAAGTAATATTACTCAATGGATACGGGCAAAGCACTATGAGAATCATGAAAAGGTTGGGTCTGCAAGGGTATTAAATCTTCGGCGTGCCGAAGATAGCCCTTCCTTCTCGTTTTTAATTAAGGTTGGAGCAACGTTTGGTTCTAATGTCGACGTTGATAAATTGTTACCACATCCAACAACAATATCTCGAAATATAACAATGATTTATGAGTCACACTTTTGCCCAATAAAAACCGAAATCAAAAAATATGAAGCCTTTGGATATGCCATCACCACTGACATATGGACTGATAATTATTTGAAATCATCGTATTTGTCCTGTATTGTGCATTACATAAAGGAGGGAGTTCTTGTTGAGCGTTTAATGGCCATGAAGTCAATGAAAGAAATGTCATGCACAGGTGTGTGAATTTAATCTACAAGTAGAGAAATTGATTTAAATTTTATTTCTTATATAAAGGTTCAAATATTTGGGCTAAAATAGAGGAGGCCATGAAAGGCTTCGGATGTGACCTTGAAGTGGACAATCCCATAATTGTTACCGATCGTGGGTCTAATATGATAAAAGCCTTTCGCGATTTGGAGAAAATTCATTGCGTCAACCATCTGCTGAACAATGCTGTTGAAAAAGCTATCGATGCTGTTCCTGAGATGGGGAATATCATCACTATTTGTAGCAAGCTGGTAAAATATTTTAAAAAGTCTGGAATGAATTCATCTTTAAGATTCTCTTTAAAAAGCGTTTGCCCCACTCGCTGGAACACAATTTATTATTTGCTAAAATCAATTGAAATTGATTGGATTGACATAGCTATTCTAAAATATTCTAAAAGAAAACAAGTAAGAGGTTCTAGTCGGGAGCTCCCGACTAGGGGATACCCTGAACCCTCTTCATCCAACACCAAATACGCGCTCATTTGCTTTAGTAGTAATAGAGAAAAATTAAAATACAAAAAAAAAATTGTTCCCTCGGAAGGGTTCAAACTCTCAACTAACCGCGCCACTTGCTGCCGCCTCTACTTAAATTAATTGTTCCCATTTCCTCTTAATTATTATTATCTTAAATAGAAAATAATATAATATTTGTTTTCCTATTTAGCCATTTGAAGTGGTAGTAATTAAAGTGATTTGTACTTAACATAATTTTTTTGATTATTCATTATATATAAATGCATCGGGTGGCTGTTAAAACAAGTTATTTCTTTAATAACTATTTTTGGATCTACGTTTTCCACCTCATAAGCTTGTATGTGTGTACAAAACTTATTAACATAAATATAATTGCAGCTAACATAAACTGTTTCGTCTTGATAGAAAAAGAAGCGCAATTTAAACAATTTAAATGTTTTATCTTTTTCTGCTAAATAATAATCTTTTTTACAAATAATACCTTTATATTCAGATCCTTCGCACATTTGCAAACGTTCAGATTGAAACTTATAAGAGCATATAGAATTTTTCAAACATTCTATGTCTGCTATGCAGTGTTCAAATTTTTTTTTACATTTAAAACATACCATTCTGTTGTTTGACATTTTTTTAAATTTAATTTTTCATAAAAGTAATTTAAGCTGTCAAATTAGAAGATTTCGTATCATAGACAGTATCAAATTCAAAGAAAACTTTTTTAATAAAAAGCCACGGAAATTGTGATGCTCTTGGATACTTCAAATTTAGAGTAGTAAATATTTTAAAGCATGCAGCCAAACACTATAAATGAATCGAACTTATACAATATTTTATCGAAGTATACAAAATACGATTTTAAATCATAGGCATATGAACCTTTAACTATTATAAAAGGTTCTAGTGTACTAGCATTACAATAGTTTTCATCGATTAATTCAATAATTTTATGTTCATAATTGCTTTTAGCTATTAGACGCACAATAAAACTATCCTGCGCATCTGACAATGTTATTTTTTTTTTCCTGTATACAGATGGCAACAGGCAAGTTAAATATAATCCGACGAATCTGTAGTCAAAGAAAATAAAAATAATTAATAAAAGAAAATATTTATATCATGAGCATATATTTTATTTATTTATAAGTTAGTTTATTAGATTTGATAGTAGCTGATAAAGTAAAAATTACCGTTTGATTCAGCAAGTTGCGATACCCTCAACTTTTTTTTACAATTGGCGTTGTGAATATCGTTTTGATAATAAATTTCAATCTTCTTAAATGCTTCCCATTTTTCAAACAACATACACTCTTTACCCGGGTACAAAATTTTAAAATCGAGTTTTATCTGAAATGTAAGAATTAAATCATAAATTTAAATCTATCATGGTTAATAATATATGTATGTATGGTTGAAGTCTAAAGTCTAACTTTACTAACCAAATCGACAGCACGACTATCGGTGTACTTAGGCCATTCTTTTAAAAATTGGTCAGGTGGCAATGTTCGCAATTCTCTCCGTCGTAATTGGTGAGTTTTTTGCCATTTGTCAAGTTCTGCCTCCCAGTCGGATATATTTCTCTGAAAAATGTTTGAATTAATTATTTTTCACTTAAATTAAGGTACTGTGTAACTTTCTTTAACTAAAAATTGTCCAACGTAAGAATTCATCATATATGATATTAAAGTTAAATATAAGAAAACCTTAATTTAATTATTTTCTATACTTCGTTTAAATATGAAAATTATATTTATTTAATATATGTACATTTTTTAATATTTAGAAGTGTAAAAAACTTCATTTTAAAAATGCATTAACTTTAAATTATTAATTATTAATATTAAATTAAATACAAAAACACGTTTGCCTTCGCTTTTTTCTGTATTTGAATCGATAATGAACCATTTTAGCTAAAAATAGAATAAATACTACAATTTTAAATAAAATTAATGCAATTAAATAGTTTTTTTGTATGCTTGTGCATAGTTAATATAAATATGATTCTATTTATTTATTATAACTAATATTATAACCTACTAGATTTTAAATATAAGCTTTTTGCACTTTAGTTTAATTTCTAATCATATTGAATAAGCCATTTTCGTATGTTTTTCTTGAAATCAAAGTGGTTTGTATTAAAATTTAATATGAAAATATATATATATATAACAAGTAAGAGGTTATCGTCGGGAGCTCCCGACTGGGGGATACCCTGAACCCTTTTATTCTGATATATGTACACCAAATGCAGCTCGCGCTAAGCGCTCGTTTGATTTAGTAGTAATAAAAATAAATTTTAAAAAAAAGTTCCTTTGGCAGGGGGTTTGAGAACTCGCAACAGACCGCATTATTACTTGCTGCCGCTTCTACGCACAACAGCCACAAACTAAATAGTTTCCTCGGCGGGGTTCGAACTCGTACCTGACCACCGCGCTACCTTCCGTCGCCTCTACTCAACTCTACCACACCAATAGTCAAAACTTGGTGAGAAAGAAAGATATTTAAATAGCAGCACAGAAAACAAAACAATCGCAATCGCAATGATGTTGCTAGAATTCAGAGATGACGCGCAGGAATGTGTGTGTGTACATGGATACAGAAATTCTTGGAATTTGCGATTGCAGCTGCACGTGTTTGCAGGCCAAAACACATTTTCTTTCGTGTTTCTTAACCGATCTTGATGAAATTCTTAGTAGTTGATCTTATTGTACTATAAAATATTCGTGTATTTTCAAAATGACAATTGTATTTAAATAGTGGCAATGCAAGTTGGTTTAGTAACATGATTTATAGCTTTTACGTGGCAGCGGGGAGATGGCGATAGCTAAAAAATGAAAGATACCTAATATATACATATATACTATTCTAGAAGCTACATATCAAGTTTGGTAATTTTAGCTCTTATTATTTAACAAAATTACTAGGAGGACCTACAGCTAATTTCAAGTCTCTAGCTCGTTTAGGTTCTGAGATCCTTGCGTTCATACATACGGTCGGACCCATTTTCAATGGGTTCAGGGTATAAAATTAAAAACTCAACAACAACTAGAATGGTCCCTAAATTGACAGAGGTGCACATAAATCCTAACTATCATGCAAAAATAAAGGTAAAATATGCAACCCAAATCTTCTCGAGTTCGGTTGCTAATGCCATTAAAATATGTTATGATAACAAAATTTTTTCAGATGAAAATATGTCTAACGCAGTGGCAACAGCAGACTTTATATTAACTATTTATTATTTTATTTTGTTTAAGTAAATTGTAGATCTTTTAACGCAGGCAAAAAAATCGGTGTAGTCGTAAAAATAGGGTTAAAACACAAATTAATTATTTTAAATCATATTTAAGTTTCATTCCAACATAAAATGCACATAACAGATGTATGTAAATATGCACATGCATCATACATCTCATTAAATACGTTAACTACGACAATACAGGAAATACAAACATCCATATTTTCTACTCACTTACATAGGCACATAAGAACTTTTTTTAAGCAACTGCCATGCATGTAAAGTTTGCATCTTTTTAAGTGCCAGAACTACACACATACGTACTATGTACATACATACATACATATATAAGAGGATAAGGTACCATGAAATTTCTTGGGGTAGATCATAAAATAACTGAGGCTCAGTCAGTTTATGACTCCCGTCTCTCACAAATGAGTGCAATCTTCATTGTCATCATTGTTAACAACATGTTTTCAATTCTAGGGTCATTCATTAACACTTGTTCTTTTATGTGAATGTATTCATTAAATTGGATAACCTGCTACTATGTTGGCAGTTGCTAGAACAGTAGCAAATGTACATACATATCCCCATTTTGGCGCAAAACTTAAATCACATGAGCACAAAACAGATGTATGTATGTAAACATATACATACATATATACATATATGTTTGAGCGCCCAAAATAAGTGCATGCATTGCACTTTATTTAATCTTTCTTAATAAAAGGCATTCTTTGTCGAAATGCTGGTCGCACACTCTTGTTCAAAAACTCACATCTTGAACTTTAATTTTTTAAATTCGCGCACCATTCCTAAACGTTGTTGTCCGGTACACAAAAATATCCGCCTGCCTCCAGTGCATCCATTTTCCTCACATTTCACTGAACTCATTATCAAAAAGTTTTCTTATCAAATTTAAATGAAAATGCATAAACGAAAATCGACTGCCAGTTAAATGCTCTTATAAAAAGCGCGACATGAATATGAATGCATACACACATATGTATACACATGCAATCATGCAAGACACACATACATACATATGTGCATATAAAGCACGTCAGCTGCAAAAGTGCGGGCACTGATGGAAGGAATAGAGAAAGAATACAAAACAGTAATTGTTTTTGTATTTTTGAGCAACAGGCATTGAGTAATAAATTTTGTATTCAATGCTCAATGATTTTCGTTTGCAGAATAACCTAATCCCATTGAGTAATAAAGAGACAGAGCAGAATTCTCACTCCGAGCTTTTTTTACCGTTTTAAAAATCCCGAGAGGTAGATCGGGTTGGTCCGCAAACGCAAAATCCAACTCAAAAATAAAGCTCATTTACTATAGGAAGCAACAACAAATCACTCGCAAAACAACAACAGTGCGCACGAAAACCCATTTTTTTTTTCGTCGTCCGTCTTGATCTTCAAAAGTTTCTGCGCGCTGATGAGGACATAGGAAACTCAGTGCAAGGAAAAGGGACAAATAATGCCACTGTGTTTGTTGCTGGTTTCTCTGTCGTTCCAACAAGGCGGCGCGTAGAAACAACAACAACACTAATTGGGTTCTAATGTTGTTGTTGCATAGCCGAGTCTCGGCACAAGTAGGTAGAAAATTTGAATGCCTTGCCATTCAAATCAAAGGGTTACGCATACGGCGCGTCAACATCATATACTATTACGTCACGTTTTAAAGAATTGCATTTCTTGTGATGCTTAGAATATATTTCTATCTTTATTACGTACATCAAAGTAATATATTAATAGGGTCTTCTATAAAAATGCATGTATTTAATAATGTATTACTTTATTGTACGCAACGCTCGCATACAAAAAGCCCTAGCTTGTGACGTCACATGCGCAACAGAATATTGCAATCTTCTTAAATTCATATACTTCCCTAGGCTTCGAAAACACACACATGCATATTTTTTGCCTCTGTGTGTGAGATGAGACACTCATGCCAACAACTATTTGGCGCGTCGAGGCATTGATACCCTCATTTATAGAAATGGTATAGAATGTTTAAAAAAAAACAATTATTATTGATTGTACTAATAGTTACACACTAAATACGATATTATATATTTCTCAGAGATTAGATAAAAATGTGTATATGAGCAGGTTAGTGGTATTTGGTTACAGAACTTATGAATAGTTAGAATACCCTATTTGAGAAAGGGTGTCTTGCTGCACGAAAAATTAAAAATTATAAAATCTGCCGGGCTGCTTGCAAGTTGAAAGCGAGTGGGGAAGAAGAAGACATAACTTTGCGAATTAAAGGCATAGTAGTGCTTAGAAACCACAACAATGAGTTAGAAGAGTGTGGAAGCTTAGATCATAGGCTGTAGCTTCAAACCAAAAAGGGATAGCAGGGACATTTTCTCATTGTCGAGCCGTTTGTTTTGATTATGGTTGTTGTTGGTTCATATGGGAAATGTTCTGAAGTTGTCTTTGATTTTTGGGCAACGGCAGAAGTAGCTGTAGACAGCCTGGTGTTGTGTTTGCAACTTGTCATTGAGTAATACTCAATTGTGTTTGCAACCTCGCTATCGCTCGTGAAGTGTTTCGAAAAAGAGCTTTTGATCCAAAAGCCTCCTCTGTCTCTTTATTACTCAATGACCTAATCCATTGAGTAATAAAGAGACAGAGGAGGCTTTTGGATCAAAAGCTCTTTTTCGAAACACTTCACGAGCGATAGCGAGGTTGCAAACACAATTGAGTATTACTCAATGACAAGTTGCAAACACAACACCAGGCTGTCTACAGCTACTTCTGCCGTTGCCCAAAAATCAAAGACAACTTCAGAACATTTCCCATATGAACCAACAACAACCATAATCAAAACAAACGGCTCGACAATGAGAAAATGTCCCTGCTATCCCTTTTTGGTTTGAAGCTACAGCCTATGATCTAAGCTTCCACACTCTTCTAACTCATTGTTGTGGTTTCTAAGCACTACTATGCCTTTAATTCGCAAAGTTATGTCTTCTTCTTCCCCACTCGCTTTCAACTTGCAAGCAGCCCGGCAGATTTTATAATTTTTAATTTTTCGTGCAGCAAGACACCCTTTCTCAAATAGGGTATTCTAACTATTCATAAGTTCTGTAACCAAATACCACTAACCTGCTCATATACACATTTTTATCTAATCTCTGAGAAATATATAATATCGTATTTAGTGTGTAACTATTAGTACAATCAATAATAATTGTTTTTTTTTAAACATTCTATACCATTTCTATAAATGAGGGTATCAATGCCTCGACGCGCCAAATAGTTGTTGGCATGAGTGTCTCATCTCACACACAGAGGCAAAAAATATGCATGTGTGTGTTTTCGAAGCCTAGGGAAGTATATGAATTTAAGAAGATTGCAATATTCTGTTGCGCATGTGACGTCACAAGCTAGGGCTTTTGTATGCGAGCGTTGCGTACAATAAAGTAATACATTATTAAATACATGCATTTTTATAGAAGACCCTATTAATATATTACTTTGATGTACGTAATAAAGATAGAAATATATTCTAAGCATCACAAGAAATGCAATTCTTTAAAACGTGACGTAATAGTATATGATGTTGACGCGCCGTATGCGTAACCCTTTGATTTGAATGGCAAGGCATTCAAATTTTCTACCTACTTGTGCCGAGACTCGGCTATGCAACAACAACATTAGAACCCAATTAGTGTTGTTGTTGTTTCTACGCGCCGCCTTGTTGGAACGACAGAGAAACCAGCAACAAACACAGTGGCATTATTTGTCCCTTTTCCTTGCACTGAGTTTCCTATGTCCTCATCAGCGCGCAGAAACTTTTGAAGATCAAGACGGACAACGAAAAAAAAATGGGTTTTCGTGCGCACTGTTGTTGTTTTGCGAGTGATTTGTTGTTGCTTCCTATAGTAAATGAGCTTTATTTTTGAGTTGGATTTTGCGTTTGCGGACCAACCCGATCTACCTCTCGGGATTTTTAAAACGGTAAAAAAAGCTCGGAGTGAGAATTCTGCTCTGTCTCTTTATTACTCAATGAACCTAATCTAGCTTGCTTGAGTTTAAAACGGTAATAAAAGCTCAGAGTGACTTTTCATATGCTTCTATTTATTACTCAATAGCTGGCCATAAAAGCGCGCCTTAGGGTATACTCGCACTGCACTTGCAACCGAAACTCTGAACGTTACGCCCATACGGCCACAATGCGCTTGAACGCACGTAACAACTACAACTGCAGTAAGAAGAAGATAATAATGCTCGCACGGCACAACGATAAAAATTAGAAAGAAAAGACAATCACAAAATAAAATATGGTTATTGTTAATTACTCTAACGGTCAAGTGTAAAATATAGCGAACAAGTGTACTGTGAAAATCTTTGGATGTATTTTCAAACTACAAATCATTAACTGATACAAAAACTACAAATAAATAACTGATACAAAAACAAATAAATGTCTACTTATACAAATAAAAAAATATATATATACATATATATGTATATATAAAATAAAAAAATATAATGCTTGAGTACCCTTAAAAGAAGAAAGCTGCTTGTAAACAATTTTTTAAACTCAATTTTAAAGCAAAAAACAATTATAAGTTGGTGGCATAAAATTGATTGAAATATTAACAGTGTAAAAGAATAAGGTAAGAAGACACGCAACAAGGAACACAATGTGCAGATGTGCCGAATTTAAAAAAAAAAAATAAAAAAATCAACAAGAAGATGAGTGTCGCCAAAAAACAAAATGCTACTATGCATCTTGATTATCACAAAATGGCGAAATACATGTATAATGTATTCTCAGCTTCGGCTCTGTGCAGTTGATTTTGTTGCCGAAAACTAAATTTTGTTAGTTTTCTGCGCTGATCATGTTGTGTACTGAGGTTGGTTCGGTAGAAAAACAATTGTTTGGCTGGCAGCAGCCAAATCTGTGATTTATTTAAATGTAAATTAAACTGTATATTTTAATATATTCATTTAATCTTTGAGTTTATATTATTTGCGAAACATATGTGTATTTAATAATTCAATAAAAACGAGGAGGAAAGGCTATCTTCGGCACGCCGAAGATTTAATACCCTTGCAGACCCAACCATTTCATAATGCTCATAGTGCTTTGCACGTATCTAAGAAGCACAGGGAAAATAGTCAATTACAGTTAATTAACCGAGAATAGTTAAGATATCTTGAAAAACAAAAAAGTTTTCCATACAACTTAATTTCGACCGATCGTTCCTATGGCAGCTATATGATATAGTTGTCCGATCTTAATAGGATTTTGCATATATATGGGGAGCGTAGTAAAACTAATAAATACCGAGTTTGGTCAAGATATCTTGAAAAACATAAAAATTTTCCATACAAAAACTTAATTTTCGACCGATCCTTCCTATGGCAGCTATATGATATAGTTGTCCGATCTTAATAGGATTTTGCATATATATGGGGAGCGGAGTAAAACTAATAAGTACCGAGTTTGGTCAAGATATCTTGAAGAACATAAAAATTTTCCATACAAAAACTTAATTTTCGACCGATTGTTCCTATGGCAGCTATATGATATAGTTGCCCGATCTTAATAGAATTTTGCATATATATGGGGAGCTTAGTAAAACTAATAAGTACCGAGTTTGGTCAAGATATCTTGAAAAACATAAAAATTTTCCATACAAAAACTTAATTTTCGACCGATCGTTCCTATGGCAGCTATATGATATAGTTGTCCGATCTTAATAGGATTTTGCATATATATGGGGAACGTAGTAAAACTAATAAATACCAAGTTTAGTAAAGATAACTTTATAAACAAAAATGTTTTTCATACAAGAACCTACTTTTCGACCGATCGTTCCTATGGCAGCTATATGATATAGTGGTCCGATCCAGCTGGTTTTGACATATGAGCTGCGTGCAACAGAAAGAGGGACTTCTGCAAAGTTTCATAAAGATAGCTTTAAAACTCAGAGACTAGTTCGCATAGAAACAGACAGACGGACAGACGGACAGACGGACATGGCTATATCAACTCGGCTGTTGATACTGATCAAGAATATATATACTTTATGGGGTCGGAGATGTCTCCTTCTATGCGTTACACATTTCACGACAAAATTATAATACCCTCTGCAAGGGTATAAAAATGATCTAAATGTTATCCTCGACTTGAAAAACTGATTAACAACCGAACCACAACATACACATGAGAATACAAATTTGGCATAGGTCATGGTCAGCGCTAGCAAACTAACAACATTAATTTCTACGGCATCGAAAGCCGAAAAGATTGTAACATGGCTCCAATAAATATTTATACCCTTGTAGAGGGAAAAATAATTTTATCATGAAATGTGTACGCATACAAGGAGAGAGAGTTCTCAGTTGAGAGTGATTGACGTGTTTTACTTGTGCTCTAAGATTTCTAAGATTTTTATATATTTTTGCGCTTAAATCCTGCTTTTTATTTCCAAATTTTGCATTTTTTGTGCTTTATTTAAAAAGCTTTTATAACTTGTGCAAAGTGTTGTCTGTTGTGCTGTTAATTATTGCATTTATTAAACACGGCGTCAGTTCCGTATTGTTGTTATTGCCTGTTTTGATTCTTTTGCTTTGGTGCTCCCCTGTGCAAACACTTGTTTGTGCGTGTGGTCGCTGCTGCAAATTTCTTCTTGTGCATCGCGCTCTCGCAAATTTCTGCTGTTGCTTTTCGCTCCAAACAATTTGTTTGTGTACGAATAGTTATTTTTTGAGCGTTTACTTGCTCTATTCTTGTGCACTGTGTTTCGTTTTGCTCTGCGCTCTCGCAACTTTTGCTTATTCTTTTAACGCTGGTACATTGAGTAATAAAGAGAAAAAAAATGGGGTTTTATGCGCACTGTTGTTGTTTTGCGAGTGATTTGTTGTTGCTTCGTATAGTAAAAGAGCTTTATTTTTGAGTTGGATTTTGCGTTTGCGGACCAACTCGATCTACCTCTCGGGATTTTCAAAACGGTAAAAAAAGCTCGGAGTGTGAATTTAGCTCTGTCTCTTTATTACTCAATGACGCTGGTAGTAATTAGGTCGTGCTGTAAGAAACCTTGCACGTTCAAGCAGGCTGATGATTCTGCATTGCCGCAATTTGTTAATTGCTGGCTGTGTGAGAATATAATGCATGCTAAATGTGCAAGTCTCACTGGGCGTGATTGCGACAAGATCGCTGCAATTGCCAAGAAGGGCTGCGGCGGCTTGCGTTGGTCGTGCCCAGAATGCATCGACAAGCAAATTGATTTCTCCAGAATGTATAAGTCTGTGAGAAATTAATTCTTAAAACTAAATAACGTGGCTAAGCAGCTCTCGAGTAGTTTTGATTCGAGTTGTGAGTTGCTTAGCAAATATAAATTCGAGTCTCCAACCAATCGCCGGTTGGAGCCTCAATTTTTGCAGTTGCCCTCTCCGTCTGTCCAGACACCTTTGCCTCTGTTGTCCCTACCGAGCAACTTGGATACATCTCCAATGTTGTCATTATCGCCTTCTCCGAGCGACTGCCCAAATATTACCCCAGTTTTATCCCCTGTAATAGTCCCATTAGACCCCGTACCTGAACCTGTCCCAGTTAGCCAAACTGCCTCAGCCTCCTCAGCTCCTGGCCGCAAAGGTAGACCTGCGCGCAATCTTGCCCAGATTGTTAAAAACAATCATGGTGCCTCCTTGGCTCCACCAAATCCTGTTCTCCCTCCAGTCCCTTCAGCTCCTACGTTAACTGTTGTTGCCCCTCGTAGGCAAGTTTTTGTGTCTCGACTTTCGTCTGACACCACCTCTGAGTTATTGGCAGCCTATATTGCTAGCAAATCTTCTGCTAGCGTGTCAATTACCAAATTTAATTTCTCAACTCCTCGTGAAATATCATCTTTCAAAATAAATGTTTCACATAATATGTTCCCAATTATTTGTGATCCCAAATTTTGGCCTCCACATATGATTGTCCACGAGTTCAAGCCAAAAAAGCGTAACCAGCCTGTCACCCTTCCAGTCCCTTCAATACAGGGTACCATTTCTGTCCCAAAAAACTAACTTCTTCTTCTGACCAAGTCTTTATTCATTATCAGAATGTCAGAGGTCTTATTTCAGCACTTCCTTCGATTCGGATATAATCGCATTTTCAGAAACATGGTTAAACTCAACCATATCTGATTTTGAGGTTTTTTCGAATAATTTTATTTTGCATAGAAATGATCGGCCGAGTCGGGGTGGTGGGGTATTAATTGCCGTTAAAGCCACTCTCCAGTCAGCTGAGATTGTCTCAGTCAAGGTGTCTTTTCCTACACGGAATATTTATATTTCATGCTCCTCCTCCTTCTTCTGATATTCAAGTTTATATGAAACATATTTCTTGTATTAAAGAAGTTTCTTCACACGTGCGTGATAATGACCTATTTATTGTGTTAGGTGATTTTAATTTGCCGAACATCTCTTGGTCACTTTTCACTGCCGAAAATTATCTAGTGCCCTCAGCACAGCATGACTTTATAGATTGCATGCTTGACCTTTCGTTGTTTCAAATCAATTCAATTTCTAATCATTTGAATAGAACACTTGATCTTGTATTTGTTAACGACTACCTTATTTCTAATGTGTCTAGGTCCCCTCCTTTATCTCTTCCTGAGGATGTATATCATCCTACTTTAGAGGTTGCAATGTTCAATTGTAATCCTCTCATTTCGTGCTCATCAGCCAATAAACCCCGCCGTTGCTTTCGCAAAGGAAATTATTCATTGCTGAATCAGCTTATTTATGCAACCGATTGGTCTTTCTTATATGACTCGGTTGACATGAATACTGCTATTAACTTTTTTTATAACACCCTAAACTCCCTCTTAGATATGTGTATTCCCAAGTCAATTCCTTCGACTACCTCTTCAAACCCACCTTGGTTTAGTCCCAGATTAACGAATCTAAAAAATATAAAATCTAACTATTTTAAAAAGTTTAAAAAGTCTGGTTCGTGTACTGACTTGGCTAAATATTCCATAGCCAAGTCGAACTTCTTTCTTCTGAATTCTCAATGCTATGAGAATTATCTAACTCGTTGCAAAAGACAATTTGCCCTAAATCCAAGACAGTTTTACAATTTTGTAAACTCGAAGCGTAAATCTTCAAGTTTGCCATCTTCTTTTTCTCTCAGGATGGATAAAGCCAGCAATGACTCTAATTCTGCTAACCTATTTGCTAAATTTTTTCAATCAACTTACTCTTCAGTTATTTATTACTATTACTATTATTACTATTACTTCCTCTAGTTCTATACCTCCCCCTATTATTTCCCATTCCTCTCTCCTTTTAGCTATAAATTCTTTAAAATCTTCTTTCTCTCCTGGGCCTGACAATATCCCTAGTTGTCTACTCAAGGAGTGTAGTTCTTCCCTTGTTTATCCATTGCTAAAGCTTTTTAATCTATCCCTTGAATCTTCTGTCTTTCCATCTCTTTGGAAAGAATCTTATATCATTCCTCTCCACAAGAAAGGTGGAAAGTCTGATATACTAAATTACAGGGGCATTGCAAAACTGTCCGCTATTCCTAAATTATTTGAATTATTGAGAATCGGTCAACAACGACCAATCTGCTAGAATTTACTTCCTTGGTAAATGATGCTTTCCTTTCGAAAATGCAAACTGATGTCATATACACTGACTTCAGTAAGGCGTTTGACTCCGTGCACCATGACATTTTACCGAATAGGGTTTCCTCCGTCTCTTTTGCTTTGGATTAGTTCTTATTTAAAAGGTAGGACCCAAAGAGTAATGCTGAGGCTGACTACCTCTAAACAGGTTCACGTTACTTCTGGTGTTCTTCAAGGTAGTCATCTTGGACCTTTACTCTTTACTCTTCTTATAAATGATCTCCCCTCTGCTATATCCCATGCCCGTGTACTCATGTATGCGGACGACGTGAAAATTATTCTATCATACACCAATCCCCTACATTATTCTCGTCTTCAAGACGATTTGAACGCTATGCAATTTTGGTGCTCGGCAAATCAATTGCATCTGAATTGTTCAAAGTGTACTTTTATGACATTTAATCGTACTACACCTTATCTTGTCAGTTATACAATCGATAATACCCCATTGCAACGTATACTAACAGTTAAGGATCTAGGCGTTCTTTTTGATTCTAAACTCTGTTTCAATCTTCACATAGATACCATCGTTAATGAGGCAAAAGGTGTACTTGGATTCATTAAACGATTGTCTAAAGAGTTTAACGATCCTTTTATAACGAAACTTCTGTACATCTCTCTTGTTCGCCCTATCCTTGAATACTGCTCTTGCATCTGGTCTCCGCAGTATAACAATAGCTAGGATCGTATTGAATCTGTTCAGAAGCAATTTCTGCTTTTTGCCTTACGAGGTTTAAATTGGGACCCTAATCGTCGGTTGCCATCCTATTCCAGCAGGCTGCTTCTTCTTAATCTTCCGTCGTTAATCAACCGTAGGACAATTCTAGGTGTTGTCTTTCTACATAAGTTGGTTGTTGACGATATAGATTCTCCTTTTCTGTTAGGGCGTCTTCAATTCTCTGTTCCAGCTAGACCAACCAGAAATTACCGCCCCTTGTTCCTATCGACGTGCACAACAGACTATGCTATGCACAATTCTTTTCGCGTGCTATGTAAAAATTACAATAGTTTGCATCACGTTTTCTCTACCGAACTTTCTCTACCCCTAATAAAATCGTTGCTTTCAGGATACCTTCGGGAAGTCACTGACCATTCCCAGCTATGAGCAGGGGCATGGCTAGCCGGACAGGCTGTAAATTTTCCCCCACCTGGTCGGTGATTTCCCATTACTTTCTCAATACTATCTCTTTATTCTATCTACTTAACACTCTGTATATCTAGCATACAGTTCTATACTTTATTAACAATCTTCCTCCTTTCTTTTCTCCTATTTATGGTATATTCTTAAATAATATAGCAAATTAACATTATTTTTAATTTTACGTAAGAACACTTTTTCCTACTTACACCCTTCTTTTTAGATGTAGGCTCTAATAGCGTCACTGACAAAATTAGCTGCGAAAAGGGGCACAGCTGGCCGGACTGGCAAATAAAACACCTCCATCGGTCGGTGATGCTATTTGAAATTTGTGTTCTCTATCTAGGCTTTTAGCATTTAATTTTTCTAATTGTA
Source organism: Drosophila borealis (assembly GCA_035045885.1). NCBI lineage: Eukaryota > Metazoa > Arthropoda > Insecta > Diptera > Drosophilidae > Drosophila > Drosophila borealis. The sequence continues at coordinate 35,111 of JAWNOR010000043.1, read as the reverse complement.
TTTATAATGTGTTGAATAATTGGAAGACACTCGTTTTGTCGACCACATATAAATAAATAAATAAATAAATAAATAATAAATGTCCAGACCCCATAAAGTATATACACTGCCGCTCACTTAAATAGCGCCCCTAAATCTTTCAAAGTAAAATCAAGATTTCTCTAAAAACAATATTACCTTTCAAAATTCATCTAATTTTTTTTTTTTTAAATTTAAATTAATTATTCACCAAATAACAGAAAATAACAATGATAATTATAAAAAAATATTGTTTCAATATTAACAAGTAAGAGGTTCTAGTCGGGAGCTCCCGACTGTCCCTGAACCGTCCTATTCCAACCCCAAGTGCAACTCGCGCTACGCGCTCGTTTGCTTTAGTAGTAATAAAGATAAATTGAAAATAAAAGGCAGGGTTCGAGCTCGCAACTGACCGCATTACTTGCTGCCGCAACGGTCAGTTATATCAATATTTGCATCGACTTTAGAAAAAAGATTTTCTACAGAGCCAACCTCACTACACAATATGCATTCATATGTGAACACAAATTTGGGATAGGTCAAGCATGATCAGCGCTAGAAAACTTAGAAAATGTATTTCTTTGCCAGCGTAAGTTAGATCTGTGAATAACAACACATTCAAATATGCTGTTATGTATGTATGTATATTCACACACATACAAACATAATTGCGTGCACGGCCCTCATAGAGCCGAAGCTAAAAGTACATTCTATTTTTATACCCTGAACCCATTGAGTAATAACTCAATGGCCGTTGCCCAAAAATGTGTGTATGAGAAGGTTAGTGATATTTGGTTACAGAACCTATGAATAGTTAAAATACCCTATTTTGAGAAAGGGTGCCTTGCTGATCGAATAATGAAAAATTATAAAATCTGCCGGGCTGCTTGCAAGTTGAAAGCGAGTGGAGAAGAAGAAGACATGACTTTGCGAATTAAAGGCATAGCAGTGCTTAGAAACCACAACAATGAGTTAGAAGAGTGTAGAAGCTTAGGTCATAGGCTGTAGCCTCAAACCAAAAAGGGATAGCAAGGACAGAATTTGTGGTGTGCCTTTTTCATTGTCGAGTCGTTTGTTTTGATTATGGTTGTTGTTGGTTCATATGGGAAATGTTCTGAAGTTGTCTTTGATTTTTGGGCAACGGCAGAAGTAGCTGTAGACAGCCTGGTGTTGGGTTTGCAATTTGTCATTGAGTAATACTCAATTGTGTTTGCAACCTCGCTATCGCTCGTGAAGTGTTTCGAAAAAGAGCTTTTAATCCAAAAGCCTCCTCTGTCTCTTTATTACTCAATGTCATAGAGGCAGCAGCAAGTAATGCGGGCAGTTGCGAGTTCGAACCCTGCCAAGGGAACTTTTTTTTTTTAATTTATCTTTATTACTACTAAAGCGAGGGAACGCGTTGGTGTTGAAATAAAAGGTTCATGGTATCCCCTAGTCGGGAGGTCTCGACTAGAACCTCTTATTTGTTTTCTGTCTGCTAATGCTTGGAGTTTTTGATTGTGAGCGTGTGTGTGGGAGGCAGTTCTTAGTCCAACTATTCGACACAAGCTGTTTACTTGCTGATTTGATAAATTGAAAAAAAATTTCAATATATTTAAGTTCTTTCCTTTTCTCTCTCCCCCTCTAGCCAACACATGGATGTACCCAAACAACTGAAAGCACTGCTCAGTTGCAGCTTGTGTGCACGCATTTATGACCCAAGCGATGCCACACGGCTGCCCAAGGAGCTTAACTGCCGGCATAGCTACTGCGCTGACTGTCTGGAGCAGCTCCCCGGCTACCAGAAGGTGTCGTGTCCCCAATGTAAGCAGGAGACGCCCCTGCCTATTTTTAGTGAGCTTCCCACGAATGAGGGCTTGATGTTTCTGCTGCAGCAGATGCCGATACTGAACCTGGGCATGTTCATGTCGCGGCTGCAGAGGGAGCAACAGTTGCAGCCGACTGGCAGTAATATGACTAACTCAGCCTGGCCCAACTGGCTGGATGAGGTGGGCTTGGATAGGCAACTGCGCGGCGCCAACGAGCATTGCAATTTCCATGCCATGCCCAATACGACATGGTGCCACACCTGCCAGCGGCTGCTGTGCCGCGGCTGCGTCGTGGATACCGAGCATCGTTATCATGAATTGACGCGTCAACTGAACATGTGCCACAAGTTGCGTCAGCTGCTCTACCTTGAGCTGAAAAAGATTGAGGAGCACATAACGTATGCCGAGGTGCTGGCCTCGAGCGATATTTCTATGTTGCGCCAGCTCTCCGATGCCTGCCACACGGTGCTGCAGCATTTGCAGCGGCAAATACTGCAGCATGCGCCAACTCTTCGCATATGTCACATGCGCGACTGGTGGCTGCGCGCCAGGATGCAGTTACAGCTGCATGGAACCGTCCCGGGTAACCTTACGCGCTGCGAGCTGCTGCGTCTGTTGCACGAGCTGCAGGAGCAGCGCATCAAATTCCGAAAGCAGATGCTGTACATCTATAGTGAGTGTCGTTTGCGTGCGAGCATCCGAGAGGGGGGCTTCCAGTTGTTGGACTTTGAGCAATTGCATCGCAGACTCATGTCGCTGCGCCAGCCACCATTGGAATTGGTGCCGGCTACAGTGGAGCCGCCACCGGAGCTGCTGCTGACTAACTACTGCGTCTATGAGCGGTGGTGGGAAGTGCAACGAAAGCTGTTGCCAGCAGAGCTGGGGGAGGAATATGAGGAGGATCAGGATGAGGAAGAGGCTGCTGTGGTGCAGCCGCCGCTGTCGCCGTTGGCGCAGCCAAATGTCAATCCACTGTATACCCTGAGGGAGGAAATCAGTGGCATCGCCAGCAGCAGCAGCAGCAGCGACAGCACTCTAGGCAACAGAGGCAGAAATCCGGCGGGTCAGCTATTTGAAGAAAATGGCTCCTATCGGCTGAAGCTCGATCAGCAGCAGCCCACAGTAAAGCAACGCACAGATGTGGCACAGCCTGCCGCTTCGATTCGTTGCATGACGCAGCGCACTCAAAGCTTGCAAGTGAAAACGGAATCACATCCACAACTGGACATACGACGACATTCGGCCAACCAAATCCAAAGCGTAAATATTGACTGCGGTATGCCCAGCACATCCGCAGCTGCAGCTGCTGCAGCAGTCGCCACCGCCCCAGCCGCAAGTGCACCAGTAGGTCCATTGGGGCTACTACGTCGTCCCTTAGCTTTGGGCTTTCCCATTTACTATCTCGACATGGTAATGGAGGGCAAGCCAGTGGGTCGTGTGCTCGTCGAGGTGCGCAACGATGTAGCGCCGCGCATGGCAGAGAATTTTCGAGCCCTGATCGTGCACCTACGCGGCTTTGGCTATAAGGGCTGCTCCGTTTTCCAGATCTGGGGCAATGAGAACATTATCACTGGCGACTTTGAGTTTCAGAATGGCAATGGCGGATATGCCGCGATCGAGGGTGGTTTCTTTATACTGGATGACACTGGGTTGCCCGCGAGGCGTGGCGCAGTGGGCATGCGACGTGGCCAGAAGCTAGATCATAGTGGGCTTGTGGGCAGCCAGTTTCACATGGTGCGCAATGAGATGCCCTCTTTGACGGCCATTTTTGGCTTCATTGTGGATGGCATCGATGTGCTGGACAAGATAGCTAACACAGGCAATGCAACTGGATGGCCACAGATGTGCACCTATATCAACAATTGCGGCGAGTATAACCGCAGTAACTTCTAAATGGGGAGACAACCTAGGCATCTCTGTTTAATCCTACAGAATGTTATTGACAGCCCAACGATTGTTATCAGCTCAGCTCTCAAAAACATTTTATCAAAATTATCAAATACATTGTTTGCAAAAACAGTTCTAACGAATGTGTATGCATTTCTTTACTTTAGGCACGAAAAAATATATTACAAGTACATCTAAAGTGTTCCAATTTCATTTTAATTTTATAATATATCAGAAAGGATTAAATATTTAGTTGGACAACAATATCCCATAAAATAATATCAATGTAAAAGGATAACAATATAAAACTGAATTGAGCAGCTCGTTGAGACCTTGAAACTGAAATGTTTAAAATAATAATTATAATTAATTAATTATTAGATGTGTGGGATGTATGGGTTCTATTTAACTAAATCAAAAGAACTTAAAACCATCCAAGTGTTAAAGTAGTCAAGAGCTTAAATACTTTAAAAGACAAATTTAAGAGTAGGATTAGGATTTAGGATTATTTCCTCAGTAAAAATGTAATTCATATTGCAAGTAAAAAGATTCCAAATATTACCATATATTTAATTCTTCTATTATTTATAGCTTATATCGGCAATTTAATTCGAAAATTATTTTTGGAATTGAATTTAAATTAATTGTAGGATCGTTAGAGCGAACCACAAAAATAAGACAAATGTTACGAATAGTTAAATGACAATGCACATTTGAAAAATTCCCAAAAATATTGCTTAAAATATGTTTAAATTGAAAAGCAAAGAGAATTTTCACAGTTGGCGATTGTTAAATGTAAATGAAGGTTATGTTGGATATTTAGAATGTGATATAAAATTGAGAAACGCATCAGACAGAATTATTCCGTGATTATATTTAATTAAATTAAATTAAACTACAAATTTTAAAATCAATTAATCTTTTGTTTTTTGTTTTTGTGCAACTTCAATATTTACAATTGAAGTGTTATGAAAATTATCCAAGTTTGCAATGGAGCGTACGATTCCGCCCGTACTGGTGAATCACATAGACGATCTTAGGACAATAATAACCCGTACAAATTAAAAACCAAATCCATTAGCTCACTTATTGGAAAAAAATGGGCATTTTAATTTGGCATTAACAATGTTCATTATCGATTTAAACTATTAAATCAAAAATAATGAGCCTATTGCTTGAAACACATTTATAACTACACAATATAAATGTGGAAAGAAACCAAAAATAAATTGATAGTTTTTGATGTCTATATATATACACACATATATGTTTAAAGCAAAGCCAAAAATGACAGAAGTTTCTATATTGAAAGAATATATTTAAAAGAAATCTATATATTATATGCATACACATAATCCATACAGACAATTGTTTTGGATATTTAAAGAGAATAAGAGATAAATCTTTCGATAAACATTTTACAAAAAATTGTTTGAAGATGCCTCAGAATGATAATATATTTACTACACACAACTTTTGGAGGCTATTTTTATAACTTTTAAGCATATTCGCGCTCCTATTCACGCACTAGTCTACGTGCCTACCAACTTGCTAATAAAACTTTCCTTAACTAATTTATTTAACTCTAAATCGCCTGGTATATTTTTTAAAAAAGACGCCTTAGTGCTCCTTGGTGGAGTATGATTAATTACTTACCGTTCCCAAATGCTTATACAATTTCCAGAATTCTCCTAACTTAACTTTGAATTCATTGGAATTGAATTTAAATTTAATTACGAAATAGTTAAATGACAATGCACATTTGAAAAATTCCCAAAAATATTGCATAAAATATGTTTAAATTGAAAAGCAAAGAGAAATTTCACAGTTGGCGATTGTTGAATGTAAATGAAGGTTATGTTGGATATTTAGAATGTGATATAAAAATGAGTAACGCACCAGACAGAATTATTCCGTGATATTATTTAATTAAATTACAAATTTTAAAATCAATTAATTCATGCTCAATTAATCTCATTCAAGGGACTTTTGGACATTTTTTTTTGTTTTATGCAACTTCAATATATACAATTAAAGTGTTATGAAAATTATCCAAGTTTGCAATGGAGCGTACGATTCCGCCCGTACTGGTGAATCACATAGACGATCTTAGGACAATAATAACCCGTACAAATTAAAAACCAATCCATTAGCTCACTTATTGGAAAAAAATGGGCATTTTAATTTGGCATTAACAATGTTCGTTATCGATGTAAACTATCAAATCAAAAATAATGAGCCTATTGCTTGAAACACATTGACAGTTTTTGATGTTTTTGATGACAGTTTTTGATGTCTATATATATACAAACATATATGTTTAAAAATGTTATTTGAACTCATTGTGTATCAATTGAAAATGTTAAAGAATTCAATAAATGTTGTTTAAGAAAATGTTATCAATTTTATTTAAAAGCAATTAAAAGACATTAATCTTGTTTCAAAAGCCCATCAATTGGTTTTAAAAGTAGCTTTCTAAAGAGGACGTGAACCCTATCTCTTTATCATATACATTTTGTTGAGAAAAATCTGATCCAACGTGTGTTAACAACGTTTTCTCATATTGCAATTTGTATTTTATAGTTTCCCTATGATCATATTATCAATGTGGAAAAACTCTGATGTAAACTTTTCCCTGATTTCCTTGCGTCGCTTCCTCCCTTGTCCAAAAACGAAAGCTAGACATTGAGGAATAAAGAGAAGGTTTGCACCATTTGGCTACAGCACTCATCAATAGTCAATATACCCTATTTAGAGAAAGAGTGCTTTGCTGGTCGAAAAATGAAAAATGATAAAATTCTGCCTGGCTGCTTGCAAGTTGAAACCGAGTGGAAAAGAAGAAGACATGACTTTGCGAATTTGCGAATTATAGGCATAGCAGAGTTTAGAAACCACAATAATCAGTTAGAAGAGTGCAGAAGCTAGGATCATAAGCTGTAGCCTCAATTCAAAAAGGGATAGCAGGGACAGAATTTGTGGTGTGATTTTTATACCCTGAACCCATTGAAAATGGGTAAAAAAGGTATTATGTATTTGTGCAAACGTATGTAACAGGCAGAAGAAAGCATCTCCGACCCCATAAAGTATATATGTACTTATATTCTTGATCGGCATTAACAGCCGAGTCGATCTAGCCCGTCTTTCTGTAAGTCTGTCCGTATGTATGAACGCAAGGATCTCAGAACCTATAAGAGCTAGACACTTGATTTGTAGCTTGAATTTTAGCTGTAGGGCCGCCTAGTCCATGCGCAGATCGAGTTAGTTTCCGATAATCGATAACAAGTAATCGATAAAAATCGATATCGAAATCCTGTTTTTTTATCAATTTTTGGTAAATAATGTGAGCTAGAGTTGCCAAACTTGACATGTAGCTTCTAGAATAGTATATATGTACATACATACATATATCAATAATCTTTCATTTTATAGCTATCGCCACCTCCCCGCTGCCACCTAAAAGTCATAAATCATTTTAGTAAATCAACTTGTATTGCCTATCTAATTAAGCCACAATTTAAATGCAATTGTCATTTTGAAAAAACCCGAATATAATTTATAGTACAATAAGATTTACTACTGAAAATTTCATCAAGATCGGTTAAGAAACACGAAAGAAAATTGGTTTTGGCTTGCAAACACGAGCAGCAGCAAGCGAAAGTTCCAAGAATTTCTGTTTACTTGTACACACACACATTCATGCGCGCCTTCTTTGAATTCTATCAACATCATTGCAATTGCGATTTTATTGTTTTCTGTGCATCTATTTTAATTCGTTTTTTTTTCTCGTTAAGAGGCAATTATTAGTGTGGCTCTTGAGTAGAGACGGCGGAAAGTAGCGCGGTCGGTCAGTTACGAGTTCGAACCCTGCCGCGGTGCCTGGTGTGGCTGTTGCGTAGAGGCGGCAGCAAGTAATGCGGTTAGTTGCGAGATCGAACCCTACCAAGGAAACGTTTTTATACCCTTGCGGAGGGTATTTTAATTTTGTCGTGAAATGTGTAACGCATAGAAGGAGACACTTCCGACCCCATAAATTATATATAATCGTGATCAGTATCAATAGCTGAGTCGATATAGCCAAGTCCGTCTGTCCGGATGTCCGTCTGTCTGTTTCTATGCGAACTAGTATGTCAGTTATTAAGCTATCTTTATGAAACTTTGCAGAATTCTCTCTTTCTGTTGCACGCAGTTCATATGTATGTCAAAACCAGCTGGATCGGACCACTATATCATATAGCTGCCATAGGAACGATCAGTCGAAAAGTAGGTTCTTGTATTAAAAACATTTTTGTTTATAAAGATATCGTGATCTTACTTGTCATTCATTAGTTTTACTACGCTCCCCATATATATGCAAAATCCTATTAAGATCGGACAACTATATCATATAGCTGCCATAGGAACCATCGGTCGAAAATTAAGTTTTTGTATGGAAATTTTTTATGTTTTTCAAGATATCTTGACCAAACTCGGTATTTATTAGTTTTACTATGCTCCCCATTTATATGCAAGATCCTATTAAGATCGGACAACTATATCATATAGCTGCCATAGGAACGATCGGTCGAAAATTAAGTTTTTGTATGGAAAGTTTTTATGTTTTTCAAGATATCTTGACCAAACTCGGTATTTATTAGTTTTACTATGCTCCCCATTTATATGCAAGATCCTATTAAGATCGGACAACTATATCATATAGCTGCCATAGGAACGATCGGTCGAAAATTAAGTTTTTGTATGGAAAGTTTTTATGTTTTTCAAGATATCTTGACCAAACTCGGCAAATATTAGTTTTACTATGTTTGTCATATATATGCAAAATCCTATTAAAATCGCACCACTATATCATATAGCTGCCATAGGAACGATCGGTCAAAAATTAAGTTATTGTATGGAAAACTTTTTGTTTTTCAAGGCATCTTAACGATACTCTGTTATTTAACTGTCATTAACAAATTTCCCTGTGCTTCTTAGATACGGACACAGCACTATGAGCATTATGAAAAGGTTAGGTCTGCAAGGGTATTAAATCTTCGGCGTGCCGAAGATAGCCCTTCCTTCTCATTATTATTATTAAAGTTTTAAAGTTAAGTAAAATGCCTAGGACAAAAAAGTTGTCAGTTTTCAATAAGTCTCAGAGACAACGAGGTAGAAATGCGTTAAATAGACCTAATTCTGAATATGCTGAGCAGGAGAGGATCAACAATATAGAGTCCCATCGGGAGCGTAGGGAAAATGAAGGTTTTAGCCAAACTGAGAAAAATAGGAATAGGAAACGAAACTAAGTTCGGAGACAAGACATAGTTTACAGGGCAAACGAACAAAGACAAAATACTGTAGAACACTCGACTCGACAAGCTAATTCTCCAGATAGGCAACAGGAGAAATTGGCTGATACTTCGCGTCGATCGGTCTACAAGACAATATTCGACGAGCACGCGATCGACAAAACACTTTTAGAAAGAGCTAGGGATAGAAATCAAAGGTCTCAGGTAAGAGAGAATCCGATTCGTAGGATAATTGAGCAAGCACGTAATACAAGTGCAAGGCGAAGTGCTCGAATTCAAGCACAACAGTACGCTTTTGACGCGAAGTATGGGAGTAGTACAGTTAATAGGATAGCAGAGAATAGGCGCAATGCTACTAGGAACAGGGAAGAACGTGCGAATAATTTTCCAGAGGATAGAATTTCTCCAGCTATTAGACATAACTTAGATGGGCTGATAGCTGCATTCAATAGAACGGTTAAGCAGGGTCCCGATCAGGTTTGCTTTTGTTGCAAAGGCTTATGGTTTCCACGTCAAGTGGACAAAATTTCTCGAGAGGTTATTGAAAGCAAGTGAAGTGCAGAAGTAAGCTCAGATATTTTATATCTATCCTATATATTTCCCTCTGAAAATTATAAATATAGTTATTGCAAATCATGTAGTCGTGGCATTAAATTATTCAAAAAACCAAAAACTTCTATAACAAACGGCTTAGATTTTCCCGATCTGCCAGATTGTTTAAAAGGCTTAACGCCTTTAGAGGAAAGGCTGATTTCCCCTCGCTTTCCTTTCATGATTATAAAGTCTTTAGGATATGGCCGACAAATGCAATTAAAGGAGCTATGGTCAATGTACCAATTCCTGTGGGCAATGTTGTAACGTTCCTTCCGAGGTCGTTTAATGACAGCGAGGTAGTTTAAATTCATCTCAAACGTAGGAGGGAATATAGCCATGATTTCATGGCTGAAACCATTAGGCCTTCAAAAGTTGCTGATGCAATAAAATATTTAGTTAACACCGAGCTTTACAGAAAGCATCAAATTACTGTTAACGAACAGTGGTTGTCGTCCTTTTCGTCTGACGTAGTTCCGTTTGTTGCCTCTGCTGACGACAGGGACTTAGTAACGCAGTTAGTGGCAAGATCTGCTCAAGCCTCCATGGATGAGCAGAATAATATAGAAGAATATATTAATCCAGGACGCTAGGAAATATTATTAGAAAATGTCCCTGTCGAAAATATTGCCATGCAAAGAATAGTTATAGCTCCTGGAGAGGGTCAGCGGCCTTTAGACATGATCGAAGATTGTGATTCAGAGGAGCTGGCCTTCCCAACTATTTTTGCTGGCATTAAGAGAAAGTGTCCGGAAAGTTTTACAACCATAGTTAGGTCCGAACTTAAAAACTTTGATAGGACAGGTTGTAGAACAGATAAATTATTTCTCAATTATAAAAAATTGAAAATGTTTAATATAAGGAACAGTACATCCATTTGCTTGCGTAAGCACAGCGCCACAATGATTAATGATTAATTAATGATTAATGAGGAGTTTTTAGAAAATTTAATACAGAACGATGATTACTTTAGGGTTTTGACAAATATTCGCACTTCCACGATGATTAGGCAGATTGGTCTTCCGACCTGTTTTATAACCTTTTCGGCAGCAGAGACTAGATGGGCAGAGCTTTTAGTTTTACTTTCTAAGAATGTAGATAGGTTAGAAATTTCAGAAGAATTCGCAGCTAATTTAAGTTTTGACAATAAAGCCCGTCCAATTAGAGCCGACCCTGTTACTTGCGCTAAGTATTTTGATTTTCGTTATAGGCAGGCAACTGATGAAAATGGAAGGCGGTGTTTTTGACAGTCACGGAGTTATTAAATATTATTGGCGAGTTGAGTTTCAGCAAAAAGGCTCCCTCCACATTCATGGCATGTTTTGGCTGAAATATGCCTCGCAGGTTGACTTGGCTGATGAGTCAAGCATTCCGTCTGTAAAGTCCTTTATTGATCAGTTTATCACAACTGAAACAATTAACCCGGATGTGACTCCACTTTTGGAGTATCAAACTCACAATCACGGGCAGTCATGTAGGCGAGAAGTTAGGGCACAAAAAATATATAGATTTGGTATTTCATACCCTCCCATGCCCCAAAATATGGAAGTTCGCAGCAATTAAGCTTAACGCTTATAATACTCACCTTCTTCTACTGCAGCGAGCCAATACAGATATCCAGTTTAAATTAGATCCCTATGCTTGCTGCAGTTACGTCGTTAATTATAATAACAAGTCCCAGAGAGGAATTCCAAAGCTAAGTGAGATTAGCAGGGGCAATGTAACTTTAAAGCAAAAGTTACAGCATATAGGGCATACGTTTATTTCGCCCAGGAAGCCGTTTACTGCTGTTTAGGTATGTCTTTGTCCGAAAGCAGTAGCGCAGTGGTTTTTATCAGTACCTCATTACCATCGGGTTGGGTTAAGGAAGTCTAGGCAACAGTTGCAAAACTTACCCGATTTATTGCGACTCAGTAGCAATATTGGAAATGGAACTTCTAGACCATTATGTTCAGCCCCGATGCTCTAGATGTATTATGCCCAGCTGATTTTGCTGCTTTTTACAGTTTTAGCAAACGGCATAGTGGCACTCGCCAAAATATATGTATATGATGCTGATGACATCGAAACACCCAGGGCTTCCCAGCAATTAGTTTACGCACTTCGCGATGGTAGTGGCTTCATAAAGAAGAGGAATACTCCTATTATAATTAGGTATAGGAGATTCAATATTAATACTGATAGAAGCAATTATTTTCGAGAATTAGTTATGTTGTATGTCCCATGGAGGGATGAAAATGTAGAACTAGTAGCAAGAGACTGCGAATCGTTTTGCAGTCAGAATCAGGAGTTAATCGAGAGCAATCGCAGAAAATATTATAGCTTAGATGACAGTGAGCTTCAGCATGCTCTTGAAAATGCAGTGCAGGCAGAAAATGAAGAAAATGTTGAAAATCAAGAAGTAGTAGAAAAAGATTTCGCGTATTAGGATTACCAGAAATAAATCCTCATTTAAATGTCTTAAACATTAATGGAAATGACGAGAATCTAGATTCAGATGATAATAATGTCCGTTTAATAAAACTTCCAGCTATAGGCTCAGCTGAAAGTTTAGCAGATATAGTCAGGTCACTTAAGTTAAAGCAGAAAACATATTTTTCACATGTTTTGCACAAAGCCGTCTTCTACGAATTTGTTGGAGAAGGTGCGGGTGTAGGAAAGAGCCGACTCATTTTAGCCCTTTTTCAATCTTTGCCCGTAATGTACAATACAGGCCAGGAAGTGATCCAACTTCTCCTAAAATACTTTTGTGTGCCAACAGGTAAAGCTGCTTTCGGAATCAGTGGCTCAACACTGCATGTTTTCCTTACTGGTTATGATTTGAGGGCTTAAAGTAATGATTGAGTGAATACTTTGCATTCGAGGTTAATAGACCTTAAACTTATTATTATATATGAAATATCTCTGGTAGGCTCCAAAATGTTTTCCCAGTTGGACTCTCGTTTAAAACAAATTTTTTAAAAATACTTCTCCATTCGGTGGTAATTTCGTCATAGTTTTCGGGGATCTACGAGTATTTTCAAGTATTTTGAGCTCACAGAAATCATGCGACAACGGGACGACCAATCGTTTGCTTCTGCTTTAAATAATATGGCATCGGGAAACATGACAGCCGATGATATTAGTCTTGTCCGATCCCGCATCTGTCAGCAATCGGATGAGCCCGATAATGCCATTTATCTATTAAAACAAATGCGGCGACTGATATTTATAACGCGATAAAGCTAAACTGAATTCCGACCGATCAATTTATTTCTACCGCTGCTTATTTTATTAAAGCAACACATTTAACTGCGGCCTGTAGACAGAGAATCTTACAAGCCGTTAGTAGCTTTAGGTCGTCCGAAACACAGGGATAGTGTGTGTCTCCTCTCCTAAAAACCACTGCCAAATATATGGTTACGGTCAGTGTAGAAACTGGGGATGGATTAGTTAATGGGGCAACAGGCATGTTAGTGTCAATAGATTTTGATGCATCCAGCACCCCAATAACTTTATGGATGAAATTTTCAGATGATACCGTAGGAGTACTTGCTCGCTCAAAGTGTACACATCGTACAGAACCTTTCTGGACCCCGATTCAGAAAATAGTTAAAAGTTTTCAATATAGAAGAAATGAGCAAGTTTCTATTGACCGCAGGCAGTTTCCAGTTGTACCCGCTTAAGGTATAACTATTCCGAAAAATTACGATAAGGTCCAAAATGAGATAGATCGTCTGTTCTATGTTTCGTTGAGGCCTCGACATACTCAAATGAAAAAATTGAAATTCCAGGGTTTACAGTTGTTGTCCGTCTTGATTGCGAGGTAATACCGAATAAACAGCGACCTAAGGGGGGAATCGTCATATATATTAAGAATGCCATTTAAACAATATATCTAATTGCTTAAGCGGTAGGAAAATATCTGGATCAGTCGTTTTTGAGTATGCAATATTTTGTTATAAGTCTGTAGGTATTTTAGTTATTTACAAAAGTCCGTCATATCCGCTTGGTTTGTTTAAAACAGAATTTGAGGATTTAGTTGAGCAACATTCATTTTTAAGGGACAGTTGCATAATTCTAGGAGATTTTAATTTATGCTTGAGCAATTTTGATAGATGTAGGACCCTTTACGATGAATTGCTCAGGAAGGGATTTAGGTGTCTCTTAGATTTAAAAACGCCCACTACCAATTGTGACTCTCACAGTGATTGGGCTTTTTCAAATCTCTCCAGTGAGGAACTTAGCGCTAGGGCACTCGAGACAGTGTATAGTTACCACAGTGGCATCTCTCTAAGTGTTCAGGATAGGGTAAATAAGGTTTCTATATATAGGCCTATATAATTAAAATATGTTTAATTTAAACTTAAGAATTATTTTATGTATATAAATAAATAAATATGTTACCTACATTTATATTTAAAAAAATATTTTTGTGGTTTTGTAATTGGGTTTAGGGTATTTCCTAGTCGGGCACCCCCGACTAGAGCACTCTTACTTGTTATACCGTTGCAGAGGGTATTATAATTTTGTCGTGAAATGTGTAACGCATAGAATAAGTCATCTCCGACCCCATAAAGTATATATATCCATGATCAATATCAACAGTCGAGTCGATTTAGCCATGTCCGACTGTCCGGCTATCCGTCTGTCTGTTTCTATCCGAACTAGTCTCTCAGTTTTAAAGCTATCTTAACGAAACTTTGCAGAAGTGCCTCTTTCTGTTGCACGCAGTTCATATGTCAAAACTAGCTGGATCGGACCACTATATCATAAAGCTGCCATTGGAACAATCGCTCGAAAAGTATGTTCTTGTATGAAAAGCATTTTTGTTTATCAAGATATCTTGACCAAACTTGTCATTTATTAGTTTTACTATGCTCCTCATATATGCAAAATCCTATCAACATCGGACCACTATATCATGTAGCTGCCATAGGAACGATCGATAAAAAAAGTTCCTTTGGCAGGGTTTGAACTCGCAACTGACCGCATTTCTTGCTGCCGCCTCTACGCAACAGCCACACAAGCCAAAAAAAAAAGATAGTTTCCTCGGCAGGGTTCGAACTCACAACTGACCGCGCTACTTTCCGCCGCCTCCACTTAATAGCCACACCATTAATAAATCGCAATTGCAATGTTGTTGATAGAATTCAAAGCAGACGCGCATGAATGTGTGTGTGTACATGTATGTATACAGAAATTCTTGAAATTTGCGCTTGCTGCTGCACGTGTTTGCAGGCCCAAACACATTTTCTTTTGTGTTTCTTAACAGATCTTGATGAAATTTTCCGTAGTAGATCTTATTGTACTATACAATATTCGTATTCTGAAAATGACAATTGCATTTATATTGTGGTTTAATTAGGTATGCAATACGAGTTGGTTTACTAACATGATTTATAGCTTTATAGTGGTAGCGGGGAGGTGGCGATAACTATAAAATGAAAGATACTAGATATACATATACTATTCTAGAAGCTTCATGTCAAGTTTGCTGACTAGCTCTTATTACTTACCAAAATTGCGCAAAAAACAGGATTTCGATATCGATTTTTATCGATTACTTGGAAACGGGGCAAGTTATCGATTATCAGAAACAACCTCGATCTGCGCATGGACTAGGAGGACCTACAGCTAAAGTTTCTAGTCTTATAGGTTCTGAGATCTTTGCGTTAATACATACGGATGGACAGACGGACGGACGGACGGACGGACGGACAGACGGACATGGCTAGATCGACTCGGTTGTTGATGCTGATCAAGAATATATATACTTTATGGCGTCGGAGATGCTTCCTTCTGCCTGTTACATACATTTCCACAAAAACATAATACCCTTTTTACCCATTTTCAATGGGTTCAAGGTATAAAAAATATTGATGACATTTTCTTGAACAACATTTATTGAATTTTTCAAATTTAACATTTTCAATTGATACACATAGAGTTCAAATAACATTTTTTGCTTTGGCTTTAACATATATGTATGTGTGAATGTAAATAGACATTAAAAACTTTACATTTTTTTTTGTTTGTGTGCTTATAAATTTGTTTCAAGCATTAGGTCCATTAGTATTGATTTGATAGTTCGAATCGCTAAATAACTTTTTTAATGCCAAATTGAAATGCCCACTTATTTTTCCAATAAGTGAGCTAATGGATTTGATTTTTAATTTGTATGGGCCATCGTTGCTCTAAGATCGTCTATGTAATTCACCAGTACGGGCGGAATCGTCCGTACTATTAAATTTAAAATGTTTACTTTAATTTAAACATAATCACAGAATAACTCTGTCTGATGCGTTTCTCAATTTTATATAGCATTCTAAATATCCTACACAACTTTCATTTGCATTCAACATTTGCCAACTATAAAGTTTCTCTTTGCTTTTCAATTTAAACATATTTTAAGCATTATTTTTTAGATTTTTAGCAAATCGTCATTCGTAGCAATTTTCTTTTTTAAGTGGTTCGTTCTAACGATCCTACAATTGAATTTAAATAAATAACGTTAAAAAAATAATTTTTGAGTTACATTACTGATATAAACTTTAAATAACTAAACAAGTAAAAGGTTCTAGTCGGGAGCTCCCGACTAGGGGATACCCTGAACCCTTTTATTCCAACACCAAATGCAGCTCGCGCTACGCGCTCGTTTGCTTGAGTAAAATAAAGATAAAGTAAAACAAGTAAGAGGTTCTAGTCGGGAGCTTCCGACTAGGGGATACCCTGAACCCTCTTCTTCCAACAGGCGATAGGTATGAAATGAAAGATACTTGATATATATATACTACTCTGGAATCAACGTGTCAAGTTTGGTGACTCTAGCTCTTGATATTTACCAAAATTGCTCAAAATTGCGGACAGACGGACGGACGGACAGACAGACGGACATGGTTAAATCGACCCGGCTGTTGATGCTGATCAAGAATATATATACTTTATGGGTTCGGAGATGCTTCCATGAGCCTGTTACATACATTTGCACAAATACATAATACCCTTTTTACACATTTTTAATGGGTTCAGGGTATAAAAGAAAACGTTTTCTTGGCAGGGTTCGGAACTCGCAACTAACCGCACTACTTGCCGCCGTAAGAAGATATTCAGTACAAAGTAAATGATTTAGTAGCTATAAAGCGCACAGAGTATGGTAGAGGTTTAAAATCAAAGGGAAACTTTTGAGCCATATAAGGTGATAAAAACATGGTAGATACGAAGTTGAGAAACTTGGCATTGGGAAAGGACCATGTAAGACGACAACAGTGTCGGAGTAAAGAGGTTTCATTCCTTCGAGTCGTACGACGAGTCAGGGCGGCCGAATGAGGGAGACCTAGACGGCGAGCCATAAAGAACAACACGCAATGGCCGTTGTGTCATATCTCTCTTTAATCGTTTTGCACTTTTGCGTCAGATAGCAGGCTACGCAACGCGTTGTGCAATTAGACTTTATTGCACTTGGACGTTGTTGAAAGATCTCGTCGCCCATCAATAGGTTTGAAAGTTGTAATTGTCAACTAAAGTCATCCCATAATAATTCAATTCTAAATTAAAATTAGCTAAAATTGTCAAAGTAAACTACTTTGTAGTCAAGAATAATGCCATTTACAAGGGTATAAAAAGAGCCTCCTAAGATTGTGTGTAGTATATCATTTTTTTTAAGCATCTTCAAACATTTTTTTGTAAAATGCTTATCAAAAGATTTCTCTTATCCATTTTAAATATCCAAAGCAATTGGCTGTATGGACTATGTGTATACATATAATATATAAATTTCTTTTCAATATATTCTTTCAATATAGCAACTTTTGTAATTTTTGGCTTTGCCTTAAACATATATATGTATATTTATATATATATATATATATATATATTATATATATATATATATATATATATATATATATATATATATATATATATATTGACATAAATACCATTCAATTTTATTTAATATTATTTTTATTTGTTTTTGCACATTTATATTGTGTGCTTTGATTTTTGATTTAAAAGTCTAAATCGCTAATTAACATTTGTTAATGCCAAGTTGACTTGCCCATTTTTTTCCAATAAGTGAGCTAATAGATTTGATTTTTAATTTGTACGGGTTATTATTGCCCTAAGATCGTCATTAGTACGGGCGGAATAGTACGCTCCATTGCAAACTTGGATAATTTTCATAACACTTTAACTGTAAATATTGAAGTTGCACAAAAACATACAAAAAATCTGTGAAAAAGTCACTTGAAATGAGATTAATTGAGCTTGAATTAATGAAATTTAAAATTTTGAATTTAATATAAGTTTTTTAAACAAAATCACGGAATACTTCTGTCGGATGCGTTTCTCAATTTTATATCTCATCATTAACATTCAACATTTGACAACTGTGAAGCTTGTCTTTGCTATTCAATTTAAATATATTTTAAGCAATATTTTTGGGATTTTTAGCAACAGGCGATAGGTATAAAATTAAATATACTTGATATATATGTATATACTATTCTAGACGCTACATGTCAAGTTTGTTGATTTTAGCTCTTATTATTTACCAAAATTGCGCAAAAAACAGGATTTCGTAATCGATTTTCATCGATTTCTTGGGAACGGGCCAAGTTATCGAATGTCGGAAACAACTTCTTTCAATCTGCGCGGGTATTAAGAGGACCTTCAGCTAAAATTTCAAGTCTCTAGAACTTATAGGTTCTGAGATTCTTGCGTTCATACATACGGATGGACGGACGGACAGACAGACAGAAATGGCTAGATCGACTCGGCTGTTGATGCTGATCAAGAATATATATACTTAATGGGGTCGAAGATGCTTCCTTCTGCCTGAACCTTTCAGGTTCAGGGTATACAAAATTAATGTACTGAGGAACTAAATGTACAGTAATATAAGGAATAGTTTTACTTGCTATATAAATTATATTTTTTTCAGGAAATGATCCTCGGGGTTTTTTGTATATCTGCTCATAAAGTTATCTTTTAAAATGTTTAAGCTCTTGAATACTTTCACACTTAGAAGGTTTTAACTTCTTTTGAC
The DNA here is from genome assembly GCA_035045885.1 of Drosophila borealis. Classification (NCBI taxonomy): domain Eukaryota; kingdom Metazoa; phylum Arthropoda; class Insecta; order Diptera; family Drosophilidae; genus Drosophila; species Drosophila borealis. Next base: position 16,494 of record JAWNOR010000043.1, on the reverse strand, counting down.
CTAGTTAAGTAAAACTCTCCCATTCATATAATATTTATTTTGAACACCTTAGTTTCAAGGTCTTATATAGTTGCTCAGTTCAGTTTTATATTGTTATCCTTTTACATTGATATTTTGATATTATTTTATGGGATATTGTTGTCCAACTAAATATTTAACCCTATCTTATATATTATAATAATAAAATGAAATTGAAACACTTTAGATGTACTTGTAATATATTGTTTTTCCGGTCTAAAGTAAAGAAATGCATACATATTCGTTAGAACTGTTTTTAAAAACAATGTATTTGAAAACGTTGATTAAAATGTCTTTGAGAGCTGAGCTGATAATAAACGTATGTCAATAATCGAATGTCAAAAACATTCTATAGGATTAAACAGAGATGCCTAGGTTGTCTCCCCATTTAGAAGTTACTGCGGTTATACTCGCCGCAATTGTTGATATAGGTGCACATCTGTGGCCATCCAGTTGCATTGCCTGTGTTAGCTATCTTGTCCAGCACATCGATGCCATCCACAATGAAGCCAAAAATGGCCGTCAAAGAGGGCATCTCATTGCGCACCATGTGAAACTGGCTGCCCACAAGCCCACTATGATCTAGCTTCTGGCCACGTCGCATGCCCACTGCGCCACGCCTCGCGGGCAACCCAGTGTCATCCGGTATAAAGAAACCACCCTCGATCGCGGCATATCCGCCATTGCCATTCTGAAACTCAAAGTCGCCAGTGATAATGTTCTCATTGCCCCAGATCTGGAAAACGGAGCAGCCCCTATAGCCAAAGCCGCGTAGGTGCAGGATCAGGGCTCGAAAATTCTCTGCCATGCGCGGCGCTACATCGTTGCGCACCTCGACGAGCACACGACCCACTGGCTTGCCCTCCATTACCATGTCGAGATAGTAAATGGGAAAGCCCAAAGCTAAGGGACGACGGAGTAGCCCCAATGGACCTACTGGCGCACTTGCGGCTGGGGCGGTGGCGACTGCTGCGGCAGCTGCAGCTGCGGATGTGCTGGGCATACCGCAGTCAATATTTACGCTTTGGATTTGGTTGGCCGAATGTCGTCGTATGTCCAGTTGTGGATGTGATTCCGTTTTCACTTGCAAGCTTTGAGTGCGTTGCGTCATGCAACAAAACGAAGCGGCAGGCTGTGCCACATCTGTGCGTTGCTTTACTGTGGGCTGCTGCTGATCCAGCTTCAGCCGATAGGAGCCATTTTCTTCAAATAGCTGACCCGCCGGATTTCTGCCTCTGTTGCCTAGAGTGCTGTCGCTGCTGCTGCTGCTGGCGATGCCACTGATTTCCTCCCTCAGCGTATACAGTGGATTGACATTTGGCTGCGCCAACGGCGACAGCGGCGGCTGCACCACAGCAGCCTCTTCCTCATCCTGATCCTCCTCATATTCCTCCCCCGGCTCTGCTGGCAACAGCTTTCGTTGCACTTCCCACCACCGCTCATAGACGCAGTAGTTAGTCAGCAGCAGCTCCGGTGGCGGCTCCACTGTAGCCGGCACCAATTCCAATGGTGGCTGGCGCAGCGACATGAGTCTGCGATGCAATTGCTCAAAGTCCAACAACTGGAAGCCCCCCTCTCGGATGCTCGCACGCAAACGACACTCACTATAGATGTACAGCATCTGCTTTCGGAATTTGATGCGCTGCTCCTGCAGCTCGTGCAACAGACGCAGCAGCTCGCAGCGCGTAAGGTTACCCGGGACGGTTCCATGCAGCTGTAACTGCATCCTGGCGCGCAGCCACCAGTCGCGCATGTGACATATGCGAAGAGTTGGCGCATGCTGCAGTATTTGCCGCTGCAAATGCTGCAGCACCGTGTCGCAGGCATCGGAGAGCTGGCGCAACATAGAAATATCGCTCGAGGCCAGCACCTCGGCATACGTTATGTGCTCCTCAATCTTTTTCAGCTCAAGGTAGAGCAGCTGACGCAACTTGTGGCACATGTTCAGTTGACGCGTCAATTCATGATAACGATGCTCGGTATCCACGACGCAGCCGCGGCACAGCAGCCGCTGGCAGGTGTGGCACCATGTCGTATTGGGCATGGCATGGAAATTGCAATGCTCGTTGGCCCCGCGCAGTTGCCTATCCAAGCCCACCTCATCCAGCCAGTTGGGCCAGGCTGAGTTAGTCATATTACTGCCAGTCGGCTGCAACTGTTGCTCCCTCTGCAGCCGCGACATGAACATGCCCAGGTTCAGTATCGGCATCTGCTGCAGCAGAAACATCAAGCCCTCATTCGTGGGAAGCTCACTAAAAATAGGCAGGGGCGTCTCCTGCTTACATTGGGGACACGACACCTTCTGGTAGCCGGGGAGCTGCTCCAGACAGTCAGCGCAGTAGCTATGCCGGCAGTTAAGCTCCTTGGGCAGCCGTGTGGCATCGCTTGGGTCATAAATGCGTGCACACAAGCTGCAACTGAGCAGTGCTTTCAGTTGTTTGGGTACATCCATGTGTTGGCTAGAGGGGGAGAGAGAAAAGGGAAGAACTTAAATATATAGATATATTTATATATTATATTTATCAAATCAGCAAGTAAACAGCTTGTGTCGAATAGTTGGACTAAGAACTGCCTCCCACACACACGCTCACAATCAAAAACTCCAAGCATTAGCAGACAGAAAACAAATAAGAGGTTCTAGTCGAGAGCTCCCGACTAGGGGATACCATGAACCTTTTATTTCAACACCAACGCGTTCCCCCGCTTTAGTAGTAATAAAGATAAATTAAAAAAAAACTGGCAGAGTTCCATTGAGTAATAAAGAGACAGAGGAGGCTTTTGGATCAAAAGCTCTTTTTCGAAACACTTCACGAGCGATAGCGAGGTTGCAAACACAATTGAGTATTACTCAATGACAAATTGCAAACCCAACACCAGGCTGTCTACAGCTACTTCTGCCGTTGCCCAAAAATCAAAGACAACTTCAGAACATTTCCCATATGAACCAACAACTACCATAATCAAAACAAACGACTCGACAATGAAAAAGGCACACCACAAATTCTGTCCCTGCTATCCCTTTTTGGTTTGAAGCTACAGCCTATGATCTATGCTTCTACACTCTTCTAACTCATTGTTGTGGTTTCTAAGCACTGCTATGCCTTTAATTCGCAAAGTCATGTCTTCTTCTTCTCCACTCGCTTTCAACTTGCAAGCAGCCTGGCAGATTTTATAATTTTTCATTTTTTGATCAGCAAGGCACCCTTTCTCAAAATAGGGTATTTTAACTATTCATAAGTTCAGTAACCAAATACCACTAACCTTCTCATATACACATTTTTATCTAATCTCTGAGAAATATATAATATCGTATTTAGTGTGCAACTATTAGTACAATCAATAATAATTGTTTTCCTTAAACATTCTATACCATTTCTATAAATAAGGGTATCAATGCCTCGACGCGCCAAATAGTTGTTGGCATGTGTGTCTCATCTCACACACATTGGCAAAAAATATGCATGCATGTGTTTTCCAAGCCAAGGGAAGTATATGAATTTGAGAAGATTGCAACATTCTGTTGCGCATGTGACGTCACATGCTATGGCTTTATGGCTGTATGCGATCGTGGCGTACAATAAAGTAATAGATTATTAAATGCATTTATTATTATAAAAGACCCTATTAATATATTACTTTAATTTACGTAATAAAGATAGAAATATATTCTAAGCATCTCAAGAAATGAAATTCTTTAAGCCGTGACGTAATAGTATATGATGTTGACGCGCCGTATGCGTAACCCTTTAAGTTGAATGGCACGGCCTGCTCGCATTCGATTTTTCTACCTACTTGCGCCGAGACTCGGCTATGCAACAACAACATTAGAACCCAAATAGTGTTGTTGTTGTTTCTACGCGCCGCCTTGTTGGAACGACAGAGAAACCAGCAACAAACACAGTGGCATTATTTGTCCCTTTTCTTTGCACTGAGTTTCCTATGTCCTCATCATCGCGCAGAAACTTTTGAAGATCAAGACGGACGACGAAAAAACAAATGGGTTTTCATGCGCACTGTTGTTGTTTTGCGAGTGATTTGTTGTTGCTTCGTATAGGAAAGGAGCTTTATTTTTGAGTTTGATTTTGCGTTTGCGGACCATCCCGATCTACCTCTCGGGATTTTCAAAACGGTAAAAAAAGCTCGGAGTGTGAATTCAGCTCTGTCTCTTTATTACTCAACGCTCTGTGATAAAGCGCCTACTGCAGAAGCGAAATGTGCTAATTGCAAGGGCCCACATGCAGCCAGTTACAGGGGCTGCATTTATTTCAAGAATAGTGGCAAAAAAAAGGAGCCTGCCAGTCTACAGAGAGCCAATAGATTGCTATCTCAGCTAGGAGAACCCACCATTCCAATTAGCACTGGTAGGCAGCAGGGGCGTCCAAGGCAGCAACAGCTATGGCCTCTAGTTGTCCAGCGCCAACAGGTACAGCAGCAGCAACCACAGCGGACCTTTGAGCAGCAGCAGCAGCGCAACCCATTTCGTCAGCAGGTGCAATACCAGCAGCCAATATCTCACGCTACAAACAGCTATGCAGCGGCTGTCAAAACTGGTCTGCCAGATGTACGCTCTCAAGTGCAGGAAAAGACCGCTCAGCGCCAACCAACTCGGCAGCAGCCTCAACAGCAGCAACATGAGTCGAGATTGCAGCACACCAATCAGCCTCAGCGCCAACAGCATGTGCATTACCAGGAGCATACAGCACAGCAAGCGGTAGCGCATCCAGTTGCAGCCCGGCAACAGCACAGGAGCCGCAGCCGTAGCTCGCCGCGAATTGCTGCGTATCCGCGTGATGTCCTCAGCCAAAAACTTGATCAGTTGATCAACATAATGGTTGAGCAACGAAGGAGCCCAGAAGCCCCTGCCAATAACAGCAATCTGGAAAGTAAAATTGACAGATTAGTTGACCTGATGACGAATATGATGGCTACCATTAACACTCTGACGTCTGCCATGGGGCGCGTTAATGGTAACCAAAATGTCTAGTTATGATGCCAACTCCACCACTTCCTCCTCGGAGAGTAACGGGCATAATGTACATGCCAGAATCAACACCAATGGCCTTAAAATTGTAGCCTGGAATGCAGCTGGACTATATAATAAACTGGAAGAGATGGAGTTATTTATGCTGCAGAACCAAATTGACGTAATGTTAATAGCTGAGAGTTACCTACGAAATGGAGAAACTATCGATATTAGCGGATACTTCACTTACCTGGCAAACCACCCATCTAACAGTCGGCGTGGAGGTGCAGCTATCCTAATAAAGCGCACAATCCAGCATATAGCGCTTACGCCAACAACCTTGGCGAAAATTCAGTGTGCACCAGTTGCAATTACATTGCTAAATGGCTCAGTCATTAATGTTGCGGCCATTTACTGCCCTCCGCGGGAACAGTGGCTGGTTCAAGACTTTAACCATGTATTTAGACAGCTTGGTGCCAAGTTTATTGCTGCTGGTGACTGGAATGCAAGGAGCTATTGGTGGGGTAACAGCAGATCAAACCGCAGGGGCAATCTACTACTTGAATGCGTGCAGCAGCAGAATCTCAACATTCTGGCAACTGGCTCGTCAACGCGCTTCCCAAATAATGCTCGCCAGTCCCCGACAGCCATTGACTTTGCGGTATACAAAGGTGTGCAGTACAGTCTGCTACAAATAAGCACCTCCAACGACCTAGGATCAGATCATTTACCGCTGCAAATCGATTTATTGAATAAGCCAGCTGAGGGTGTATCCAAATGCCATCTACTTCCTGCAAATGCGAGCATACCCAAGTTTCAGTTGTGGCTAAATATGCACATAAATTTGAACACTGAACTTCACTGTGGCAATGATATTGACGATGCGGTAGATATACTGGAAAGTAACATCTACTCTGCAGCAAAATTTGCAACAAACTTATCCCACCAGCCTAATCGAGGACAACCGAGGTATAACTACACAATTAGTAGGCGCATTCAACAAATGATTGAGGCCAAACGGCTGATTAAACGTCACATACAGGTGTACCACAACCCGGCTGCTAGGCAAGTACACAACAGATTAGTCATTGAGTAATAAAGAGACAGAGCAGAATTCTCACTCCGAGCTTTTTTTACCGTTTTGAAAATCCCGTGAGGTAGATCGGGATGGTCCGCAAACGCAAAATCAAACTCAAAAATTAAGCTCATTTACCATAGGAAGCAACAACAAATCACTCGCAAAACAACAACAGTGCGCATGAAAACCCATTTGTTTTTTTCGTCGTCCGTCTTGATCTTCAAAAGTTTCTGCGCGATGATGAGGACATAGGAAACTCAGTGCAAAGAAAAGGGACAAATAATGCCACTGTGTTTGTTGCTGGTTTCTCTGTCGTGCCAACAAGGCGGCGCGTAGAAACAGCAACAACACTATTTGGGTTCTAATGTTGTTGTTGCATAGCCGAGTCTCGGCGCAAGTAGGTAGAAAAATCGAATGCGAGCAGGCCATGCCATTCAACTCAAAGGGTTGCGCATACGGCGCGTCAACATCATATACTATGACGTCACGGCTTAAAGAATTTCATTTCTTGAGATGCTTAGAATATATTTCTATCTTTATTACGTAAATTAAAGTAAGATATTAATAGGGTCTTTTATAATAATAAATGCATTTAATAATCTATTACTTTATTGTACGCCACGATCGCATACAAAAAGCCATAGCATGTGACGTCACATGCGCAACAGAATGTTGCAATCTTCTCAAATTCATATACTTCCCTTGGCTTGGAAAACACATGCATGCATATTTTTTGCCTCTGTGTGTGAGATGAGACACACATGCCAACAACTATTTGGCGCGTCGAGGCATTGATACCCTTATTTATAGAAATGGTATAGAATGTTTCAAGAAAACAATTATTATTGATTGCACTAATAGTTGCACACTAAATACGATATTATATATTTCTCAGAGATTAGATAAAAATGTGTATATAAGAAGGTTTGTGGTATTTGGTTACAGAACTTATGAATAGTTAAAATACCCTATTTTGAGAAAGGGTGCCTTGCTGATCGAAAAATGAAAAATTATAAAATCTGCCGGGCTGCTTGCAAGTTGAAAGCGAGTGGAGAAGAAGAAGACATGACTTTGCGAATTAAAGGCATAGCAGTGCTTAGAAACCACAACAATGAGTTAGAATAGTGTAGAAGCATAGATCATAGGCTGTAGCTTCAAACCAAAAAGGGATAGCAGGGACCGAATTTGGGGTGTGCTTATTTCATTGTCGTGTCGTTTGTTTTGATTATGGTTGTTGTTGGTTCATATGGGAAATGTTCTGAAGTTGTCTTTGATTTTTGGGCAACGGCAGAAGTAGCTGTAGACAGCCGGGTGTTGTGCTTGCAATTTGTCATTGAGTTATACTCAATTGTGTTTGCAACCTTGCTATCGCTCGTGAACTGTTTCGAAAAAGAGCTTTTGATCCAAAAGCCTCCTCTGTCTCTTTATTACTCAATGCAAAAAGCCATAGCATGTTTATTTATTTATTTTATTTTATTTTTTTTTTTATTTATTTATATATTTATTTATATGTGGTCGACAAAACGAGTGTCTTCCAATTATTCAACACATTATAAATACAATTAGAAAAATTAAATGCTAAAAGCCTAGATAGAGAACACAAATTTCAAATAGCATCACCGACCGATGGAGGTGTTTTATTTGCCAGTTCGGCCAGCTGTGCCCCTTTTCACAGCTAATTTTGTCAGTGACGCTATTAGAGCCTACATCTAAAAAGAAGGGTGTAAGTAGGAAAAAGTGTTCTTACGTAAAATTAAAAATAATGTTAATTTGCTATATTATTTAAGAATATAGCATAAATAGGAGAAAAGAAAGGAGGAAGATTGTTAATAAAGTATAGAACTGTATGCTAGATATGCAGAGTGTTAATTAGGTAGAATAAAGAGATAGTATTGGGAGTAATGGGAAATCACCGACCCGGTGGGGGAAAATTTTCAGCCTGCCCGGCTAGCCATGCCCCTGCTCATAGCTGGGAATGGTCAGTGACTTCCCGAAGGTATCCTGAAAGCAACGATTTTATTAGGGGTAGAGAAAGTTCGGTAGAGAAAACGTGATGCAAACTATTGTAATTTTTACATAGCACGCGAAAAGAATTGTGCATAGCGTAGTCTGTTGTGCACGTCGATAGGAATAAGGGGCGGTAATTTCTGGTTGGTCTAGCCGGAACAGAGAATTGAAGACGCCCTAACAGAAAAGGAGAATCGATATCGCCAAGAACCAACTTATGTAGAAAGACAACACCGAGAATTGTCCTACGGTTGGTTAACGACGGAAGATTAAGAAGAAGCAGCATGCTGGAATAGGATGGCAACCGAAGATTAGGGTCCCAATTTAAACCTCGTAAGGCAAAAAGCAGAAATTGCTTCTGAACAGATTCAATACGATCCTGGCTATTGTTATACTGCGGAGACCAGATGCAAGAGCAGTATTCAAGGATAGGGCGAACAAGAGAGATGTACAGAAGTTTCGTTATAAAAGGATCGTTAAACTCTTTAGACCATCGTTTAATGAAACCAAGTACACCTTTTGCCTCATTAACGATGGTATCTATGTGAAGATTGAAACAGAGTTTAGAATCAAAAAGAACGCCTAGATCCTTAACTGTTAGTATACGTTGCAATGGGGTATTGTCGATGGTATAACTGACAAGATAAGGTGTAGTACGATTAAATGTCATAAACATACACTTTGAACAATTCAGATGCAATTGATTGGCCGAGCACCAAAGTTGCATAGCGTTCAAATCGTCTTGAAGACGAGAATAATGTAGGGGATTGGTGTATGATAGAATAAGTTTCACGTCGTCCGCATACATGAGTACACGGGCATGGGATATAGCAGAGGGGAGATCATTTATAAGAAGAGTAAAGAGTAAAGGTCCAAGATGACTACCTTGAAGAACACCAGAAGTAACGTGAACCTGTTTAGAGGTAGTCAGCCTCAGCATTACTCTTTGGGTCCTACCTTTTAAATAAGAACTAATCCAAAGCAAAAGAGACGGAGGAAACCCTATTCGGTCAAGTTTAAAAAGTAAAATGTCATGGTGCACGGAGTCAAACGCCTTACTGAAGTCAGTGTATATGACATCAGTTTGCATTTTCGAAAGGAAAGCATCATTTACCAAGGAAGTAAATTCTAGCAGATTGGTCGTTGTTGACCGATTCTTTACGAATCCATGTTGAACAGGGGAAACAACTGATTTGCAGAAATGCTGCAAATTCGAAGTGATTATTTTTTCAAATAATTTAGGAATCGCGGACAGTTTTGCAATGCCCCTGTACTTTAGTATATCAGACTTTCCACCTTTCTTGTGGAGAGGAATGATATAAGATTCTTTCCAAAGAGATGGAAAGACAGAAGATTCAAGGGATAGATTAAAAAGCTTTAGCAATGGATAAACAAGGGAAGAACTACACTCCTTGAGTAGACAACTAGGGATATTGTCAGGCCCAGGAGAGAAAGAAGATTTTAAAGAATTTATAGCTAAAAGGAGAGAGGAATGGGAAATAACAGGGGGAGGTATAGAACTAGAGGAAGTAATAGTATAAGGGTAAGAATTATTATAAGGACAGACTGAAGAGTAAGTTGATTGAAAAAAATTAGCAAATAGGTTAGCAGAATCAGAGTCATTGCTAGCTTTATCCATCCCGAGTGAAAAAGAAGATGGCAAACTTGAAGATTTACGCTTCGAGTTTACAAAATTGTGACGTCACATGCGCAACAGAATGTTGCAATCTTCTCAAATTCATATACTTCCCTTGGCTTGAAAAACACATACATGCATATTTTATGCCAATGTGTGTGAGATGAGACACACATGCCAACAACTATTTGGCGCGTCGAGGCATTGATACCCTTATTTATAGAAATGGTATAGAATGTTTCAAGAAAACAATAATTATTGATTGCACTAATAGTTGCACACTAAATACGATATTATATATTTCTCAGAGATTAGATAAAAATGCATATATATGAAGTTTCGTGGTATTAGATGACAGAACTTATGAATAGTTAAAATACCCTATTTTGAGAAAGGGTGCCTTGCTGATCGAAAAATGAAAAATTATAAAATCTGCCGGGCTGCTTGCAAGTTGAAAGCAAGTGGAGAAGAAGAAGACATGACTTTGCGAATTAAAGGCATAGCAGTGCTTATAAACCACAACAATGAGTTAGAATAGTGTAGAAGCATAGATCATAGGCTGTAGCTTCAAACCAAAAAGGGATAGCAGGGACAGAATTTGGGGTGTGCTTATTTCATTGTCGTGTCGTTTGTTTTGATTATGGTTGTTGTTGGTTCATATGGGAAATGTTCTGAAGTTGTCTTTGATTTTTGGGCAACAGCAGAAGTAGCAATAGACAGCCGAGTGTTGTGCTTGCAATTTGTCATTGAGTTATACCACTAACCATACAATGCATAGACTTGTCAAATGTCGTTTTTATCGGATACAGATATATCGTCAACGAGTGAGCCCCATGGGTGCTCTCGCCCATTTTAGTGTGCCCAGACAAAGTAAGACTGCTGAGAGTGGCAGCCGAACGCCGGCCTCGAAAGCCGAACGTTCAGTATGAAGCCGCATCTCGCTCAGCGCACAACGCCGCTGCGGCTGTTGCTATTTCGTAATATATGTATGTTAGTTTCAGCCCAAATACATACATATGTGTGTATGCGTGTGCAGAGTGTGCCTCGCTCTCACTTATTGCTTTGCGCACTTGTGTGCATCTCCTTCTCCCTGCATAGCTTCTCAAAAACCCCGAGATCTACAAACATACATACATATGTTTGTGTTGTGTGGATGTGCGCACAAGTAGATCGCGGCGTTTGTCGCGAGCCAGAGATTTTTTCCTGCAATTGTGTGCCCTTTGTGCCTGTGGTGGCAAAAGGCACACACATTCAAATGCTCTATCATGTATTTCTTCGTCCAGTCAGGCATAATGAGAAGAATCTGATATATTTATATTTATTAAAAACTTAAATGACCTAAATGATATATTTATACATTATATTTTAATATTGTTGTTTACTGTAGGGATCAATTTTGCTTAAAATTAAAAAAAAAATAAGTCGTATTTCTGCAAGGGTAATTCTTCGTCGGCTTGTCGAATAATTTAAGAAAAGACCAAAAATTGAAAATGTTCAATTTTGTTGGCTTGCTACTTGTGCACACGCACACCCTTTCGAGTAAGCAGTTGGGTGACATTATTAAAGGGTTTGGCCTGTTCATGTGCAAAACTCCTATTTTCCATGCATGTTGTAAGGGTAAGGGTACCTGAACGTTGGCATAAGTGCATGATAACTCTTTGGGCCTGCCAAGCACACACACTTACACACTTTTCTATATGGATGGAAGCATTTGTGCGTTTGTGTGCGTGTTGGTTGCCTGCCTGCCTGCCCGATGCAAATTTGATAAAATTTGAACTTTTTGGCATTTCTGAATTTCGAGCTCTACACACAGACACGCACACACACAAAATGTGTGCGAATGAGCCGATCAAGGGTTTGTCGTGAGACAGAGATATTTTCATCAATGGGTGCGTAAATTTGGGCGACGGGCACGGTCTTTGTTTTTTCGCCATGCCTGCGGTGGGCTGTCGGCCGTGTAAGGCACAAATGTGTGAACAGGCAACGAACAGGTGAACCGCACTTGTCGTTCGTTTGCACTTTGATATGGAAAAAAAGCAAGTGATATTTTAATGTATTTTTCGACATTGCAAACATTTTGGGTTAAAGGGTATTATGGCAGGCAATAAACGATCAGAATGTCTAGCATGCGTCTGCATCCATAAAAAAACAAAGACCGTGCCCGTCGCCCAAATTTACGCACCCATTGATGAAAATATCTCTGTCTCACGACAAACCCATTGAGTAATAAAGAGACAGAGGAGGCTTTTGGATCAAAAGCTCTTTTTCGAAACACTTCACGAGCGATAACGAGGTTGCAAACACAATTGAGTATTACTCAATGACAAATTGCAAACCCAACACCAGGCTGTCTACAGCTACTTCTGCCGTTGCCCAAAAATCAAAGACAACTTCAGAACATTTCCCATATGACAACCATAATCCATTGAGTAATAAAGAGACAGAGCAGAATTCTCACTCCGAGCTTTTTTTACCGTTTTAAAAATCCCGAGAGGTAGATCGGGTTGGTCCGCAAACGCAAAATCCAACTCAAAAATAAAGCTCATTTACTATAGGAAGCAACAACAAATCACTCGCAAAACAACAACAGTGCGCACGAAAACCCATTTTTTTTTCGTTGTCCGTCTTGATCAACAAAAGTTTCTGCGCGCTGATGAGGACATAGGAAACTCAGTGCAAAGAAAAGGGACAAATAATGCCACTGTGTTTGTTGCTGGTTTCTCTGTCGTTCCAACAAGGCGGCGCGTAGAAACAACAACACTATTTGGGTTCTAATGTTGTTGTTGCATAGCCGAGTCTCGGCGCAAGTAGGTAGAAAAATCGAATGCGAGCAGGCCGTGCCATTCAACTTAAAGGGTTACGCATACGGCGCGTCAACATCATATACTATTACGTCACGGCTTAAAGAATTTCATTTCTTGTGATGCTTAGAATATATTTCTATCTTTATTAGGTACATTAAAGTAATATATTAATAGGGTCTTCTATAAAAATGCATGTATTTAATATTGTATTACTTTATTGTACGCAACGGTCGCATTCAAAAAGCCATAGCATGTGACGTCACATGCGCAACAGAATGTTGCAATCTTCTCAAATTCATATACTTCCCTTGGCTTGGAAAACACATGCATGCATATTTTATGCCAATGTGTGTGAGATGAGACACACACACCAACAACTATTTGGCGCGTCGAGGCATTGATACCCTTATTTATAGAAATGGTATAGAATGTTTAAGGAAAACAATTATTATTGATTGCACTAATAGTTGCACACTAAATACGATATTATATGTTTCTCAGAGATTAGATAAAAATGTGTATATGAGAAGGTTAGTGGTATTTGGTTACTGAACTTATGAATAGTTAAAATACCCTGTTGTGAGAAAGGGTGCCTTGCTGATCAAAAAATGAAAAATTATAAAATTTGCCAGGCTGCTTGCAAGTTGAAAGCGAGTGGAGAAGAAGAAGACATGACTTTGCGAATTAAAGGCATAGCAGTGCTTAGAAACCACAACAATGAGTTAGAAGAGTGTAGAAGCATAGATCATAGATTGTAGCTTCAAACCAAAAAGGGATAGCAGGGACAGAATTTGGGGTGTGCTTTTTTCATTGTCGAGTCGTTTGTTTTGATTATGGTTGTCATATGGGAAATGTTCTGAAGTTGTCTTTGATTTTTGGGCAACGGCAGAAGTAGCTGTAGACAGCCTGGTGTTGGGTTTGCAATTTGTCATTGAGTAATACTCAATTGTGTTTGCAACCTCGTTATCGCTCGTGAAGTGTTTCGAAAAAGAGCTTTTGATCCAAAAGCCTCCTCTGTCTCTTTATTACTCAATGACCATAATCAAAACAAACGATTCGAAAATGATAAAAGCACACCCCAAATTCTGTCCCTGCTATCCCTTTTTGGTTTGAAGCTACAGCCGATCTATGCTTCTACACTCTTCTAACTCATTGTTGTGGTTTCTAAGCACTGCTATGCCTTTAATTCGCAAAGTAATGTCTTCTTCTTCTCCACTCGCTTTCAACTTGCAAGCAGCCCGGCAGATTTCATAATTTTTCATTTTTCGATCAGCAAGGCACCCTTTCTCAAAACAGGGTATTTTAACTATTCATAAGTTCTGTAACCAAATACCACAAACCTTCTTATATACACATTTTTATCTAATCTCTGAGAAATATATAATATCGTATTTAGTGTGCAACTGTTAGTGCAATCAATAATAATTGTTTTCCTTAAACATTCTATACCATTTCTATAAATAAGAGTATCAATGCCTCGACGCGCCAAATAGTTGTTGGTGTGTGTGTCTCATCTCACACAAATTGGCAAAAAATATGCATGTATGCATGTGATTTCCAAGCCAAGGGAAGTATATGAATTTGAGAAGATTGCAACATTCTGTTGCGCACGTGACGTCACATGCTATGGCTTTTTGTATGCGACCGTTGCGTACAATAAAGTAATACATTATTAAATACATGCATTATTATAAAAGACCCTATTAAAACATTACTTAAATGAACGTAATAAAGATAAAAATATATTCAACACATCACAAGAAATAAAATTCTATGAAATGTGACGCCATATTTTTTATGTTAACGCGCGGTGTGCGTAACCCTTTGATTTGAAAGCCATAGCCTGCTGGCATAGCTTAATAAACAGATACAGAGCTGAAAAGTTTTATTACCGTTTTAAAACTGGCGCAAGGTCGATAAGGTTGGTCTGCAAACGCAAGATCAAACACAAACAAGAGGTTCTTGTCGGGAGCTCCCGACTAGGGGATACCCTGAACCCTCTTACTCCAACACTAAATGCAGCTCGCGCTACGCGTTCGTTTGCTTTAGTAATAATAAAGATAAATTATAAAAAAAAAGTTCCCTTGATGCCTCTTCTACTCAACAGCCACAAAAAAAAGGCTCCTTCATAGGGTACGAACTCGCTACAAGCTGCACCACTCGCCGCCGCCTCTACTTAAGAGCCAGACCAATAATTGGCACGCACTGAGAAGAAAACCAATTAAAATAGCAGCACAGAAAACAATACAATCGCAATTGCAATGCTGTTGATAGAATTCAAAGCAGACGTGCATGAATGTGGGTATACAGGAATTTTGCAATTTGCGCTAGCTGCCGCAAACACGTGGGCAGCCGAAACACATTTTCTTTTGTGTTTCTTACCCGATCTTGATGTAATTTACATCAGTAGATCTTATTGCACTTTAAAATATGCGTGCATTCTCACAATTGCATTTAAATTGTGGCTTATATTGGTGGGCAACATATGTATGTAAATTGGTTTATTTACTTGATTTATAGTTTTTAGGTGGTAGCGGGGAGGTGGAGATGGGTATAAAATGAAAGATTCTGATATACATATATATATATACTATTCTAGAAGCAACATATCAAGTTTAGTGACTCTAGCTCTTATTATTTACCCAGTTTGCTCAAAAAACAGGATTTGGACATCGATTTTTATTTTGACCAAGCCAAGGGGAAGTATATGAACCCTGAGGGTTCAGGGTATTATAATTTTGTCGTGCAATGTGTAAAGCATTGAAGAAGACATCTCCGACCCCATAAAGTATATAGTATATGCATGATCAGTATCAACAGCCGAGTCGATATAGCCTTGTTCGTATGTCCGTCCGTCCGGTTGTCCGTCTGTCTGTTTCTATGCGAACTTGTCTCTCAGTTTTAAAGCTATCTTTTTAAAACTTTGCAGAAGTGCCTCTTTCTGTTGCACGCAGTACATATGTCGTAACTAGCTGGATCGGACCACTATATCATATAGCTGCCATAGGAATGATCGGTCGAAAAGTAGGTTCTTGTATGAAAAACATTTTTGTTTATCAAGCTATCTTGACCAAACTCGGTATTTATTTGTTTTACTATGCTCCTCTGTATATATATGGAGAATCCTATTAGGATCGGACTACTATATCATATAGCTGCCATTGGAGCGTACGGTCGAAAATTAAGTTGTTGTATGGAAAATTTGTTTGTTTTTCAAGACATTTTAACCATACTCGGCATTAACTATTCTCCCTGTGCTTCTTAGATACGCGCAAAGCATCATGAGCATTATGAAAAGGTTGGGTCTGCAAGGGTATTAAATCTTCGGCGTGCCGAAGATAGCCCTTCTTTCTCGTTTTTAATGTCAATTTGCTCCTGCTCAATATGTTGTCTAGTTGACGCTGCTGATGCTGCACAAACTTTCACCAATGCTCGTTTATTTGTCTGCCGAAGCGTGTATTTTTTTAATTAGCCACAAACTTTAGCGTTTTAGCGGTTTTTTGGTTTTTGCTGTTTTGACCTTTACCTTCATGTATCACATATGCCACATGAGCGCTTTTTAATATTTGGCATTTCAAATTGTTTGTGTCGGGCTTGTATTTACACACATGCGGAGTTTTGTGGGCGGACTGCGACCCAGAATTGTCAAGCTAATTGGTTTGTTACAGCGTTAACGGTGTCGTTTTTCGCTTGTAGCAAACTTTTTTATTTAATGAGCAGAGTTTTATAACTGCATGTTAAGTGAATACTGAAAATAATACATTAAGAGAGAATTCAACCCCCAAACCAGTCAAAACAGTGTCAAAAAAATAAGAAAAGACTGCAAAAGTCAAAACTGCAAACGTGCAATTGGCACACAAGAAAAAATTTGGAGCTTTGAAAGTCAGTACTGCCAATAATAATGCAGAGTTGGCCACAAAAATAGCAACTAGCTTAAACATTTGTCAGGCTGCCATGGCAAATAAAAACATCAAATACGACGACGTCC
>JAWNOR010000042.1:0-50858 GCA_035045885.1 Drosophila borealis | reverse complement strand
GTTAAAATGAATGCACGTCTTCTTTGTTTGAGTTTGGTTTTATGAATGCTTTATTCAATATATTCTGATCGTACGCTTAGCCTATGTACATAAGTGCTTAGGCTAAAGCCGCGTAGCTGCGCTGCCGCTAGCAGCGGAGCGGCTGCATATATGTATATGTCTTAACAGTATCAGAGAGCGAGAGAGTCTTATGTGCATATATATATATATATATATATATATATATATATATTATTGGCGGTCAGCGTGGGACTGCTGACTTAGCGTAGTTCATAAGTGGGTGATCATATTTTACGCTCACATGAATTGGTTTTGTTTATTTAATGCAACAAAGTGTGGCTGTTATATTTATGCTGAGTTCTTGGTACAGTGTACCCTCGATATATGCACATACTACATCTCCCTCCTTTTGAAAAATAACGTAACTAAGTGTAGTTATTTTACTTAAATTTATTGTATATAAAATTTTTTTTTGATTTATTATAATTGTAATGTATTTATAATGTATTTAGTGTATTTTAAAATATTTTTCTTTTTTTATATATATATATATATTTTTGCATACCTTGTATTAATTTTTTTTTTTTTTTTTTTGTTTTTATGTCTGTTATGAATTAAAAATTTTTAACCTATCTTTATGAACTGTTTGTTTTTTACTCTGATTTCCGGAAATAACTATATTATCATTATCTTCTATTTTTTCAACTCTATAGGGCCCTGTGTATTTAAAATCTAGCTTATGGCCTACTTCATTTTTTAGTAAAACTTCATCTCCTATTGATAGTTATGTTCCTAGTTTTTAAATCATATAATTCCTTATTTTTCTGTTTATTTTATTCGAGCATATTTCTTGCTCTTTTGTATGCTACTTCTAATCTATACCTACTTTCTTTAGCGTAGTCATCTATGTTATATATAGGTTCTATATTACTTATGCTAAAATACTTTGGTAGATTATTAGTCTTACCAAATACTAACCCATATGGAAAATAATTATGTGCCATAGAGGGGGTTGTATTGAAGCAATAAACAAAATATTGAAGCCATACGTCCCAATCTTTTTGTTTACTGATATATAGGATCGTATATATTCGTTAAATGTTCTGTGGCTTCTTTCTATTGTTCCAACAGTTTGATGATGATGAGCAGTTGATGTTGATTCTTTATTTTTAAATATTTGCACAAATCATTTATAATTGAATTCTTATATTCCGTTCCCATGTCCGAAATGAACGTCTTCATTGGACCGTACTTGAAAATAAAAGATTCAAATATTTCTGTTGCTACTGTTGCTGCGCTTTTATTTGTGACAGGTATAGCAACTAAATATTTAGTCAAATCACATATCAGCGTGACTGCATATTCATTGCCTTTTTCTGACTTTGGTAGTGGACCAATTGTATCCACTATCACTCTGTCAAAAGCCTTCATCGGGGTTTCAGTAATTGTTAAAGGGGTCTTAATATTTGTTGTTGTCTTTGCTTTTGGACATATCTGACATTTTTGGATGTACTCTGTTATATCACGAGTCATACCTTTCCAGTAATAATGTCTTTTGACCTTGGCCAAGGTTTTTGCAATAATACAGGTGTACTTGGTTTCATTAAACGATGGTCTAAAGAGTTTAACGATCCTTTTATAACGAAACTTCTGTACATCTCTCTTGTTCGCCCTATCCTTGAATACTGCTCTTGCATCTGGTCTCCGCAGTATAACAATTGCCAGGATCGTATTGAATCTGTTCAGAAGCAATTTCTGCTTTTTGCCTTACGAGGTTTAAATTGGGACCCTAATCTTCGGTTGCCATCCTATTCCAGCAGGCTGCTTCTTCTTAATCTTCCGTCGTTAACCAACCGTAGGACAATTCTCGGTGTTGTCTTTCTACATAAATTGGTTGTTGGTGATATCGATTCTCCTTTTCTGTTAGGGCGTCTTCAATTCTCTGTTCCGGCTAGACCAACCAGAAATTACCGCCACTTATTCCTATCGACGTGCACAACAGACTACGCTATGCACAATTCTTTTCGCGTGCTATGTAAAAATTACAATAGTTTGCATCACGTTTTCTCTACCGAACTTTCTCTACCCCTAATAAAATCGTTGCTTTCAGGATACCTTCGGGAAGTCACTGACCATTCCCAGCTATGAGCAGGGGCATGGCTAGCCGGACTGGCTGTAAATTTTCCCCCACCGGGTTGGTGATTTCCCATTACTTTCCCAATACTATCTTTTTATTCAATCTAATTAACACTCTGCATATCTAGCATACAGTTCTATACTTTATTAACAATCTTCATCCTTTCCTTTCTCCTATTTATGGTATATTCTTAAATAATATAGCAAATTAAAATTATTTTTAATTTTACGTAAGAACACTTTCCTACTTACACCCTTCTAGGCTCTAATAGCGTCACTGACAAAATTAGCTGTGAAAAGGGGCACAGCTGGCCGGACTAGCAAATAAAACACCTCCATCGGTCGGTGATGCTATTTGAAATTTGTGTTCTCTATCTAGGCTTTTAGCATTAATTTTTTCTAATTGTATTTATAATGTGTTGAATAATTGGAAGACACTCGTTTTGTCGACCACATATAAATAAATAAATAATTAAGTATGCCTAGAAAAATCGGCGAAATTTTTGATGAATCGTCTGTAGTAATTACAAAATGCTATAAATCGTCTAGCGCTATCCGAGTCATGTGAAACTGGATAATTTAATATGACATCAAATTTTTTGTCATGTGGTAAGATTCCGTTATCTGTGCATTTGTGTCCCAAAAATGTGACTTCTTGCATGAAAAATGAACATTTTTCAGGATGTAGCTTCAAGTTGTGTTTCCTACACATGTCAAAAACACTAATTAAATTGTTAAGCATGTGTTTTTCGGAACAACCGATTACTATTAAGTCATCCATATAAAGGAATGCTTGTGATGGTTCAAGTCCAGAGAATGCAATTGTCATCATTCTTTGGAATGAATTTGGGGCTATTTTCAAACCAAATGGCAATCGCGTGAAGCGATAAGAGCCATTGCTCGTTGAAAAGGATGTTATATCTCTAGAGTTTTCGTCTAGCTCAATTTGGTGGAATCCTGACATTAAGTCAAGGCAAGAGAAATATGTTGCTCTTCCTAATTGATCTAAGATATCATCAATCCTAGGAAGTGGAAATTTATCGGATAGTAATTTTTTATTAATTTGGCGATAGTCAATTACTAATCGCCATTTTTTCTTTTCATTATCTATGGATTTCTTTGGTACTAGTAACAGTGGACTGTTGTATTCTGAGGCTGATGGTTCAACTATTCCATCTTTAATTAGTTTATCGACTTAGCTTGTATTTTGTCTTTTTGACTATGAGGATTTCTATAATTTTTTATATATACAGGTTCATCATCTTTTAATCTTAGTTTCTGCTTATAAAAATTAATTGTTGTAATTGGTTCGGTTTCAAGTCCGAATATGTCTGTATATTGACAACAAAGTTCTTTTAATTGTTTATTAAATCGTTTTGGAAAATTGTTAGTTAACTTTGACATAACATTGTTGGTTCTGGTTTCATTATTTATTTCGGATATATTATAATTTGCTAATGGTTCATAGTTCAGCCTATTTATATTAACCATTTGATCGGTACTAGTTGTATTTAGTAAACGGACAAATGCATTTGCAGTCGTTACGACTGTGTTTGCTGCATATATACAGGTTGAATTTCCTGGTTCGGAATTAGAATGCTATCTTCATTTGAAGTTAGCTCGATTTTTTGGACAACCTCGGATCTGGCCGGTAACACTATTGTATTATTACCGGAGCTGTAAGTTATGGGAACATAGATGGGATAATTTAGATTATCTGGTCTTATTATGAGTAGATCTTTTGAAGGTGTAAAATCTAATTGACAATTATATTTTTTAATAAAATCTATGCCTAAAATTCCATCACACGGTACAGAAAAAGTTGAATCGACAATATGAAAGTTGTGAGGAATTATATATTTAGTTGTTTGTATTTCTAAAGATGTTAGTCCTTTGGATTGAATCAATGCTTGATTGATTCCCTGAATATTAACTTTATTGTTAATGTTTATATCATTGAAAGTGTCGGAATTTTCTTTAATCAAAGATATATCTGCACCAGTGTCTGTCAATAATATTAGTTTCTTGCCTGTAGCTACATTTGTGAATGTAACGAATATATTTACACTAAGATTAATCGAATGAACCTTTTTACTATCTATTGCTGAGTACCTAAGGGCTGTTGGGAGTTTCCCGAAGTATTTTGGGCTACTCTCACATTATTGTTATTGTTATTGTTGTGGTGTCCGTTTGAGTTACCACGGCCTCTAGAGTTTCCTCTATATTGGCCTCTCTGTCTATTGTTGCCATTATTATTATTATTATAATATCTATTGCCATTATTTAGGTAATTTCCGCGGTTGTTTCCGCGGTTATTGCCCTCGGTTGGATCTATTTCTCTGATGCTGCGCAGCGTATAGGACTGTGTTTGGATGTCCTATCGAGTGTGTGCAGCTATCGACAAAGACAGTTGTAACATCACTCATGTTGTTGAAATTTCGTGATTTCATTACAGACCTGACTTCGTCAATTGCGCTGTTTGTTATAATAGATTTTACAGCCACTTGTAGGCTTAATTCTTCGGCATATTCTTGTGATACACCGTTTACCATATGTGCTGCTTGCAAAGCCTTTGTCAACTGTTCAACTTCTTGAATATATTGACTTGCTGTCTTTTGCTTTTGTTGCAGGTTAAACAATTTAGCGGATAATGCTTTTGCTGATTCGCATTTTATGCCGCTTTTAAGTTTGTCTATTATAGCCATAATTGTTTGTTCTGTATTGTTTAGGTTTCGAACATGGCCCTTGAGTCTAGTGATTATTAGGCTTACTGCTGTAGTTTCATGTGTTCCTTTTAGTGAATCCACTAAGTTAAGAGCATCAATGAAAGTTTGTAAATTCTCAGACTTTCCACTAAACTCAGGTATGAGTGAAGAGGCTAGCTTAAGAAATTCTACTTGTGACATGGCCATATTTAGAGTTTTTACTTCAGTAATAGACTCTGATTCAGACTCAGATAGTTCTGCTAGTGTGATTACCGCTGGTATCGTATGATCGCCTAGATCTTCTTCTTTAATATGTGTATCTGAACCGCTTGCGATTTCAGATTCGCTTACTGTCTCTAAATCTGTGTTTGTTTCTTCCTCGACTAATATTGGAGTATTCAAAATCGAAGGTATGGTTATGTCTAGCGAATATTTTGATTTAATGCTATTTAAGTTTGTTTTTAATCTATGCAAAAATCTTGATACATACGACCAATGCTGCGTATTTAACTTTTCTTTATTGTCGTGTATCAGGGAACGAGCTTGGTTAAAACATGCAACTAGTATTGTTGCATGTCTACTTATAGTCTCGTTTGAAATATTCCTATTTTGTGCTAGACACTTGTATGAGTTATCAAAATTTTCTTTTATTTTAATTAATGCGGCATTAATATTTTTCCATTCCATTTCATAAAACCAAACTCAAACAACGAAGACGTGCATTCATTTTAACTCCTGCGCTAGTCGAGGCCGGTGCTGGCTGCACAGGCTGCTACTGCTTCTGTGTTGGGGCACCGGTGCAGGCTGCACAGGTGTAGTCGCAATACGGTGAGTATAGCGGTCCCTCGCAGTCACTCGGGCATGTCCTCCTTAGCGTTGGTATATCCTTTGCTTGGGGTGGTTTACTTTTGATTAGTATTTTACTAATATTTGGGATAGCAGTGTAGGTGGTTGTGTGCATAGGCTCTTGTGGTAGGCTCTTTTTCTTTTATATTAGCAACGATTTTATGTGTTCAAGCTCTGCGTGTAATTTCACAGTTGTGCTCCACGGTAAGGTATCGTTGCTATTTAGAAGTTTGAGTACGCTACGCCGCCTCTTCTGCCACACATACCACTCTACTTACTGCGTTCAATTTTTAATTTTAAAATGTCTTCTTCTTGGTGTTGTCCAGCGCAGCAACTGTTGCAGACTCAGAGACAGAAGTGTTGCAGAATTTTAAAATTTCTTTTTTTTGGTGTTGTCCAGCGCAGCAACTGTTGCAGACTCAGACCGAGTCACGGTCGCCATGTAATGTCGATGGGCACGAGTTAAAATGAATGCACGTCTTCGTTGTTTGAGTTTGGTTTTAGGAATGCTTTATTCAATATATTCTGATCGTACGCTTAGCCTATGTACATAAGTGCTTAGGCGAAAGCCGCGTAGCTGCGCTGCCGGTTACGCTAGCAGCGGAGCGGCTGCATATATGTATATGTCTTAACAGTATCAGAGAGCGAGAGAGTCTTATGTGCATATAAATATATAAATATGTTATTGGCGGTCAGCGTGGGAATGCTGACTTAGCGTAGTTCATAAGTGGGTGATCATATTTCACGCTCACTTCAATTGGTTTTGTTTATTTAATGCAACAAAGTGTTGCTGTTATATTTATGCTGAGTTCTTGGTACAGTGTACCCTCGATATATGCACATACTACACTATATTCAGATACAGACGTTTCCAACTTGTTTTTGGATTTCATCAAAGTGGCTATGCGGGCTTCGATAGTTTTTTATGTACGCTGCTTCAGCATCCTTATAGTCTCAATTTTAGTTTGAAAAATTATTTGTTGTGATTGAATCGGTTTCAAGTTCGAACACATCAGTATATTTGGTGCACAGATAGACTTATTGTGATTTCAATTGTGGTGGAAAATTTTTCCTTATAACTTTAACTTTTCTTGAACCTTGGTGTGATTGAATTAATTAGTAATTCGAAAGTGGTTTATATTTCAAATTATTTATATTAACTATTTGATTGGTACTGGTTGTATTCAGTAAACGGACAAATGTATTTTTGTATGTTGCTATTGTATTTGCAACATAGATACACTATCGTCTGTTTTATATAATTCTAACTTTCGGACAACTTTGGAATCGGTTATCGGAACATGAATTGGATAGCTTAAGTTATCGGGTCTAATTATGAACCAATCGTTGGATGGTTTATAGTCTAATTTGCAATTGAAATTTGTTATGAAATGTCTGCTCCCGTATCAAGTAAAAATGTAAGCTTCGTATTAGTTGCTACATTTTTGAATGTTACGAACGTATTGAGACTAATGTTTATCGTGTGTACTTTATAATTGTTGTTTAATTTTGTATCTAAGGGCGTTTGGGAGTTTCCAAATTACTTTGAGTAATTCGAACATAGTTGTTATTTTTATGGCCTCGACTCGAGTTGCCACGGCTTCTAGAGTTTCCTCTATATCGTCCCCGTCCTCTATTGTTGTTATTGTAGTTGCGATAACCATTATTGTGGTTATTACCTCTGTTATTTTGTTGCTGAAAGAACAGGACAGTGTTCGAATGTCCTGTTGCCTCTGTGCAACTATTGACAAATTTTGACATAGCATCATCTTCTGATAATTGTTGCTTTGATTCTTTCTCAGTGTCAAAATCTTGGAGATTGTCTTCGTCTTCCTCTTGTGTCGATTCAAATTTGTCGTCTGTTTCGAACGTCAAAGGTGTACTTATGACTGTTGGGATTAATAATGTAAGCTTATGGCTTTCTTTGATGGTTATCATGTTTCTCTAAATTTGCTTATGACTTTTGATACTTTAGACCAATGTTTGCTCGTTAATCTTTCTCTATTATCATCAATTAGTTGACGTGCTTCATTGAAGCATTCAAATAATATGTTGGCATGTTTGTTTATTGTCGTTGTCTGAATAGTCCTGTTTTGGATTAGGCATTTGTAAGATTTGTCGAAATTATTTCGAACTTCTTTAATATGATCAGCAATATCATTCCATTCCATTTGAATTTCCCTTTCATTTTTTAAATACTACGAAGTTTATTGTTCTTCCTAGTATTGGATGCTCTTTAATGACTGACCTAACTTGTATACCCGGAAGGGTTGTCAATACTATTGCTTTATGTGTTTTCGTGCAATGTATTTACGGTGAATGTTCCATTATTACTTCTTGGGTGGACATAATCAAGCATGTATATATTTTATTGCGTACTAGCGTTGTTTTATTTTTTTTCATGTATTTTTCTTTATAATTTTCAAGTTTTTAGAGAGTACATACAAATACAAACTATATATGTACAATTTATTCTCTTATTATATTCTATTCTATCAAGATTATTTGCTCTGCTAATATAGCGTGTCTTTAAATTTTGTTCTGTTTGACGTACAGTGTTAACAGAAACTGTGCGACGTTCACAATTGCTATAACTAGAAGCAATATCCACAATGAGCGGATATCGTCTGTGTGGTCTATAATTTTAACGCTATTAACTACGTTGGCTGTATTGCCTTTTGATGTTTCGATTTTAAATTAAGGGCAATGTGGGGCCTTGTCAATAATTGCAGCCCTTTTGCGCTACTTCGCACCAGTGCGAAGATGTTGTTTACTTTGCCGCTGCGCTGTTCCAGTCGTAGCTGCTGTCATTGTTGTTTCTGCTGCTGTATCCGCTATTTGATATTGTCTTTGCTGTTCTCATCGGTTGTTGCAGCTGTTACTATTGTACTATTGTTACATTTTATCTTTGTTGTTGCAGTTGCATCGATGACACTTGTCACGGCCGTCATGTGATATTTGAAAGTTTTTGTTTAAAAGGTCTTTATTCTTTGAGTGATCTTTTTTGAATGTCTGGACAATATTTAACTTAGGTACTACTTAGCTGAAACCGCATGAACTGCGCTGCCAGCGACGCCAGCAGCGGAGCGGTTATACTATAAACTTATTCATATGTAGGTAGCGTTGAGAGCTGCGCTGAGAGAGAGAATGTTTATGTGCACTTAATTATTATACTGAGCAGTCGTGTAATGTTGTAATGTCTTTGCATTTAGAATAATTATTAAACGTTTTGAGTTTTATGTCAGAATCAGTTCGGTTCCATTTAATTAATGATCTTGTCGAATTTACTAAGGGGCTAGCTTAGCAAAAAGGCTATGCGCTACTTCGGCAGAGAAGCCAGCGTCAGAGCCGTATATATAAATGTATATGATATATAAGTGTATATATGTGTGTGACAACGGTAACGTTGTCATTGGACAGAGTGTGGTACTCGCAAGTGTTATGTTTGTGGTCAGTATCCCACGGATATGCCGACGCGGCATTGAATGCGCCTGCTACACTTAAGTGCGATCATATTGCATCGCACTTGAAGTGTGCTGGGTACTGGAGTTTGTTGACTATCCAAAAATGTGTCGTTGTTTGGAATGAGCTTGTGAGTTATAAGTTTATGTATTTGAAATAAACTGATTACAGTATATTCTCGATATGTGGGCATATGACATCTCCCTCCTTTTGAAAAATAACGTAATTATATTAAGTTATTTTGTTATGAAATATAAATAATCATAGGATAAGGGCAACCAAATGAAGTAAAATGAAACATGAAAATATAAATACTTATCATTTAAGAAAACGTTTCTTAAGTTAAAAGAGGCCGATTGCAAATGAAATCGAGTCACATGCAACTCTGAATCTTAACAACGTTAACAGCAGTAGGAGTAGAAGAGAGCAAATGTTAGAGAGAGTTTTTGCCGCAGGACGAAAAATGGCGAAAAAGGATCGTGAGCTGCTGAAGCTGATCAGCAGCTTAACTTTGGCAAGCGTAAGTGTTGGTCGTGAAGACGCGAAAAAAAAGACATAGAAGAGGAATCGTGAAGAGACCGCGAGGTTAGTGATACGTAGTCAGGAATTGACTGTGATCGCTTCGGCATAAATTGAACGTTGCCTTCTGGGGGTGAAGATATCTCTTTATATACACCAACAAAATAACAAAAGTGAACAATTAAAACGCAAGTGAACGGGGACGAGGCAAGTGCGTTGAAGTTTTTTTGTGTTTTTTTTCGGGTGTTCGGGGAAAAAAAATAAAACGAGCCAGACGCTTGAGTGCAGCACGGATCAGAAAGACTCAGCGTGCAAAGAAACAAAAAAAACAAGTAAGAAGTTCTAGTCGGGAGTTTCCGTTTAGGGGATATCCTGACACCTCTTCTTCCGAGAGGCGATAGGTATGAAATGAAAAAGAATTGCTATATATATATTATTCTAGAAGCTAGCTAGCAGCATGGTCACTTTTTAGGGTGGTCAACAAAAGAGCGACTAGATTTTTTTTGTTTTGGTAGCTCGGTGTAAAATTAAATAATAAAATAAAAAAAATTTGAATAACGAAATCAATAAAAATAATTATAACATAATTAAAAACGAAATAAATAAAAATATTTAAAATAAACCAATTAAAAATAATAAAAAGAGATAAATAAAAATTAATAAAAAAAATAATTAAAAACGAAATCAATACAAATAATACAAAAATAAAATAATTATCAATAAAACATGAAAAAAAATTAAATTAAAATCAAAATAAGGTAGTTGTCTGGCTAAGCAGCCAAAACAGCTGGAGCGAGCTGGCCACTGATAAGAGCAGCATCGTCTTCTTATTTTGTTATACTTGCTCTGCGAAACAACTGCTTAAATTTCGCCCTTAAGATTATTTACATTATGCTGGCGCTCTTCGCTGTAACGATCATTTATTGCCCTAACATTACCTTTTGCGAAGGCCTCGATGCTGTGCGTCGAGTCTAGTTAAGTTCGTTCGCTTCGTGCATTTGGTACACGTCGTCCACTTGCATTATAAAACATATTAATTTGTCGCAATTATCGCTTCGCTAAAATCGGCACGATTGTTAAACTATTGTTCTTAAATAATAAGCACAGACCAATTCGGGTCCGCCTGCTTACCGTAACTTATAATAAATATATAAATAAATTGGAACACAAGAAATAAAATAAAGTTATTTATTTCTATTTGTGAAAGTTATTGAAAAAGCTCAAGAGCGCAACATTTTGGTGACCCCGACGTGAATTTTGTTGTTGTTACATTATAGCTTTACATTAAAAGATCAGCAACTTGACATTTGATTTTGAGCGGCTTATATACATATAAGCAATCGCCGTCGCTTTGCTTACTCTCTCGTTCGATCAAAGTTTTTTGTTCTTTCGTGCGTAACTTATGTACAAGCTATTGCCGTTGCTTCGTTACATAGCTTGACACTTGCGTTCGCCGAAGTTCTTACAGCTATTGTTTTTGAGCGGATTACATGTACTAGCGATCACCGTTGCTAGGTACTCAGCTAGTTTCGCATACACTTTCTATCAACGCTTATAATGGCAGCAGAAAATAACGCCTCTAGTGCAGTGCCCTCTGCAAACAGGGTGACTTTTCGGAAGCGGAAAGTCATTTCAATTTATGACAGTTTGCAAACACTTCAAAATGCTCTAACTAATTCGACACTTAACGCAATTGATGAGTGGGTTCTTAGTGTTGGGCTGAAGCAAATCGAGCGGCCTCAGGCTTCATTTGATATTACTCACACTAGCCTCGAAGAGCTAGACTTGGATGAAATTGGTAGCCAATTGCTTGATGACTTCGACGAGTTAGTAATTTCTATGGAAATTTCGGTTAGGAGTGAAATCGCGAAACGTGTCTCAATATTACCCTAAGGCACCACCGGCATTACCCACATTAAGGTAGCCTACGTTCAGTGGTGGTTACACAGAATGGGCCGACATGTATTCTAAGTTCTTCAACCGTCATAGAAAATCATCCGGATTTAGCAGATATCGAAAAGCTGCAGCATCTTCGATGGTGCCTGAAGGATTCAGCGCTGGACGCAATTCGATCATTGGAAACAACAAACTATAATTATGCCATAGCACTTAATTTATTGGAGAAAAGGTTTAACAATAGACGTTTGGTTTTTCAGGCACACATACTTGAGATATTGGGGTGGCAGATGGATCGGCCGAGGCGCTAAGGAAGTTGTCCGACCAATTCAACGCACACATTCCCGCATTAAAGAGCATGGGCAACACCGCTGGATGCATCATTGTGCAGATTATCCTACAAAAGCTGGACCCATCATCACAAGCCAAGTAAGAAGAAAGGCTAGAGGATTTGACGTTCGTCAACTTGATACCATCGTGGGAGCATATGGCTACGTTTCTGGAGCAGAGAATTTTGCTATTGCAAACTATGCCACAAGTAGGTCGTCATTTATCGCCACTAACCACGACGCCTCTGTCTGCGTTTTTTGTGATTGTCCTGGTCATGGCGTATATTATTGTTCCCGATTTGGAAACGTGTCCCCTGCATTACGGCTTAGGGAGGCAAAACGACTTGCATTGTGCTTGAATTGCCTAAAGAAAAGCCACCAGTTGCGATCATGCAGCTCTGGTTGCTGTCGGACCTGTAGGGCGAAGCATCATACCCTGCTGCATTTAAATAATTCTGGTTTTCCGTCTGGTCAGCTGACTGCGCCTGCTGATTATACTTCAATTGCCCACGCCTCTTTCGCTAAGTCGTCGCCATCTACCTCCACCTCTCTTGTTGCCGAGTATTTCAATAGTGATGTCCTCTTGGCTACTGCTATGGTGTACTTTGTCGTGCCCTTTGGGATTCCTGCTCTCAGCTTCTCCTTATAACGTCTCGCCTTGCTCAACAGCTTCAGTTAAGGAAGCACAAGTCCTCAGCCTTTGTCTCTGGTCTAGGAGATTCTTGTTTTGACACAGAAGGAAATACGGTCGTTATAACGATACAGTCTCGAGTATCTGAGTACTCAACATGCCTCACAGCCCTGTTAGCGCCTACCATAACTAATAGTCAACGGAATTTTACAATCAACAGTACAAATTGGAACATTCCCGCTAACATAAAACTTGCAGATCCGTATTTCTTTAATTCACAACGCGTGGACTTACTGATTAAAGCTAGTTTGTTTTATGAGCTTCTCATAAGAGCATTTCTTAAGGACTCGTACCAGAATGCCTGGTGGCCAATATTCGGTTCATTTACACTTCAAGCGAAGTTTGGAATGTCTTGGGACGTCATATCAACGCAAACTACAAAATCTTCCAGACCTGAAATTTCAATATTCAAATTTTCTAACGGAATATTTGGATCTGGGTAATGTGTCGCCGTCGCTCCAGAGTCCGTAGGATTTTGTCAATATTTTCTTCCTCATCACTGTGTATATATACGACAAAGTTGCGAATCGTTTTCGACGGCTCCGCAGCTACCTCGTCAGGATATTCATTAAATGAACTATTGATGGCTGGTCCTGTTATTCAAAGCTCGTTATTTCACATCCTTCTTCGCTTTCGTAATTTCCCGGTCGCCCTAACAGGAGATATTGGTAAGATGTATCGCTGTGTACGCGTTACAGCACCGGACGGTGCTCAGGTGGTGACTCGATTCAAGAAGCAAAGGAAATTTCAAGTCAGACGGCTTGGCAAGTGGGGACTTCAAGCTGCGAAAATGGAGTTCAAATAATTATGCGGTTCTAGAAGGGATACCCGAAGAGGACAGAGAATCGTCTCTAAAGTTTGATGATGGGAGCGACATCACCAAAACTCTTGGACTCGCGTAGGACTCAGCGTCGGATCGGTTGCAGTTTTTTTTCTCGTCCATTCAGCAGAGATCCAAACCATCTAAAAGATCGATTCTGTCGACTATAGCTCGCTTATATGACCCGCTTAGACTTATAGGGCCGGTAATCGTTAAGGCTGAAATCTTTTTGCAACAGATCTGGAAGCAGAAGCTTGATTAGGACGAGAGCTTGCCTTCATCACTAGCAACAGCTTGGAATGATCTTTGTTGCAGTTTGGAGAAAGCACAATTTTTTAAATTTCCTCGTCTCGTGTCAATACCTGCAGCAGAGTTAGAAGTTCACGGTTTCTGCGACGCCAGCATCGAAGCAGACTTGGCTCCAGGTCTGCTGGCCAGACGTTCTCCCTGTTGGGACTCCCCTCTCCAGACCCTTCATTTCTACTAGCCTCGTGACTAGCCCACGCGGCCGGGTTTTCCCCCGCGACTAGTTCAGCTGCTAGCAAGACTCCTTCTGAGGCGCGAAGTTGATCCTCCTGCCCGTTGGATCCATCCGCCCTTCCCAGCTTCCCGCTTTTAGGTGCTGATTCACGCGTAGGCCCCGAGTCCCCGCCTCTGCAGACCTCCATCGTCGCCTGCCCTTTCACCCTAACCCTTGTCGAGTCCTCCTTACGCTCCTTTTTCCGATCCTCTACTGGCGTTCTAGACACCCCCGGGTTGTCTGAACGCGCCTCCAACGGCACCCTGGACACCTTGCTGCCCGACCGCGCCTCCAGGATTCTCTCCGCGGGAGAGCCCCCTGCCGAATCCCTAACCTTGCCGCCGGGATTAGCTCCACAGGTCAACCAGTCGCCCCTTCCCTAATTCTCAGTCCTCCCATGGCGAAAAGGGTCGTGAGCTTCACTTTGGATTTGATCAGCAGCTTCACTTTGGATTTCGCGAGCGTAAGTGTTAGACGTGTGGACGCGACAAAAAAAAAGACAGAAAAGGAGTCGCGAAGTGACCGTGTAAGGGGTAGGGATAGATAGTTAAGAAATAACGGTGTTATAACAATTGAAGTGCTTGGTGTTTTCTTCTTTTATTGTATTCGGCGTCGAGTAAGAGTCGCTTAGGTTCAGCAACATTTTACTTAGCAGCAGAACGACCCGAGCAGCACCCATCACGCTGATCGACCCTAACCCTAGCCGCAACGGAAAGATCACAGCGGTTCCCTTCCCCTTTCCTAAAACTAACCATTCTGTGGCGGAGTGATCCCTACAACTCCCTACCCCCCTTTCAGTTTTACATCTCGGCGAACTACAAACTTCTTGTAGAGTGGGCCCGGTACGACTGAGTTTTACGACCCCGGCTAAGAACACTACTTTACAAGTGTATAGCAAATATTAACTTATAAAAAATAACTGGTTTTTTTTATTGAAATGTGTAATTAGAGTAATATATATATATATATATATAATTAAGTTTTACACGTTTAATTACTTTAAAAAAATATATTTCAATTCTTTATTTTCACTAACGGCTACTTCTTATAATGAGTACATTCAGATTTGATTCTGGATTATTGACTCACTGATCTATCTGTTGCGGTCGCTTAGCAAACTTCGTTTTGAGAGAGCTTGAGTCAAAATTGAGTGAAGTTTGAGCTGCGTCAGCAATTATGCGTGGGATAGTACTCTGATGGGAACATTGACAGTGGCGTGATATTTAGGGTGAATTGTTTATGTCTACCAAAGGGGGACAGTTTGATCTTGACCAATGTCGATGTTATCATCAGGCTTTTTGTTTATAGTATTGAACATGTTTATACTTATACTTATGCTTGTGTGCTAAGTTACGTTAAAGGCTGGGTGCGACTATGGATATGTCACTCCCCCAACCATTAGAAAAGTGCCTTTCCTCAGGTGTTTAAGTTTGGGTTTATATATATATATATATTATTAATTTCTTTCTTTGAACTTAAATGTTAGATAAAGTGTTTAACTTATTAATATGATTACAAATATGGTTATTGTAATTATCTGGAATACATTGTTAAATTTTGTGTGTTCATTTATAATTTGTTTCGTTTGTGCAAACGAAAGTGGTTCTATTTTTATAACATCATTGCTTACATAAATGTTTTGAGTATAATCTAACATGTTGTTTGAAATTGAAATTTCATTAATTTGCAGTGAACAATTAAAGATTTTTTTTACATTGTTTCCTTCTATTGTTATTTCGTTATATATACAATTGTGGTTTAATATAGTTTTTGGTAAATTCCAAGTTAAAATTATATTTGGTTCTACATAGTTGATTTGAAAATTTTTGAAAGTTTTAGTATAACTACATTCTGATGTTATTTGGTTTAAAATTCCTGTCATGCATTCATTATTAATTTTTTTGTTTCTTTGCTATAAACTTTTTTGTCTTGTGTAAAATATTTTTCATGAGCTATTTCTGTCAAAATGTTATTATTTTCGTCTGGGTATGGAATTATTTCAAATACCGGGTTTTTTATTATTTCTCGAGGAATAAGGGATATTATCAGTATTTCGTTTGTATCTGATTTAAGCCAAGTAGAAGTTTTTATATTCAACAATTTCTCTGAATTAACATGCAACAAATAGTCATGTTTTAATAATTTTGGGATTAAAAATCCCTAATCTTGTGAGCTGCATTCCCATCTCTATGTCTTCTATATATTCTGTAAAGTGTTGTAAGTTCTTTCCTTTTTCTGTCTCTTGATTTAGTTCGTTCGTGACTTCTATTCCTTTGTTTATAGCTTCTATTATGTAATTCAATTCGTTAACCTGAACGCTGCTTTCTGCTAAGCTGCTTATTTTTTGTTCAATTTCTGTTCTGTCTTTTTGGTCTAATGTTCCAAATAAGTATTTGTATACTGTTCCTACTATGTTTACTAAACCTCTTTTGCTGCGTTTGGCTATTTTTAAGCCGTTTATTTCTCTGTTTAATTTTTCTACTAGGTATTGGATTTGTATTAGGTTATTAAATTCTTTAGTTTGTTCAATTAAATTGTTAAAAGTTTCTTCGGTTTTTGTTATGTTAACCGTTAAACAATGGTATTCGTAATCTGTCGGAATGTCTATGGTTCCTGTTTTGAATATGAGATAACCGTTATGGGCTTTGTGCATTTATATGGTTTATAGTTATTGATAGTAATATTGTAGTAATTAGTTTAAACTGGTGCTTGTATGTTCTGGTCGCTGTCTGTTGTTGACCTGTAATTGTTATATTTACTTTGATTAGTCTTCTTTTTCTTTTTGAATTTGGTTTTGTAATGTATTATCTTTCTGCCTCTGTTCGTTTCCTAAAAATGTTTATCGTCGATTTGTCTTAGTTCTCCTGTTTTCTTGAACGGGGTTGTTGTCTTTGATTTAACTAACGGTGAATATTTGTATTTTGTGTCAATTTCATAATTGGTTCGTTTTTTGTTGAGGTTATTTATTAGTTTTTCTTTATTAGCTTGAGTGTCATACTCTGGTGTACCTGCGTATATGAATATGTCCGCTGGTGTTCTGTTAGTCGTTTTGTGTTTTGTCTTATGAATGTATGTGTATGTTCTGGTCGCTGTCTGTTGTTGACCTGTAATTGTTATATTTACTTTGATTAGTCTTCTTTTTCTTTTTGAATTTGGTTTTGTAATGTATTATCTTACTGCCTCTGTTTGTTTCCTAAAAATGTTTATCGTCGATTTGTCTTAGTTCTCCTATTTTCTTGAACGGGGTTGTTGTCTTTGATTTAACTAACGGTGAATGTTTGTATCTTGTGTCAATTTCATAATTTGTTCGTTTTTTGTTGAGGTTATTTATTAGTTTTTCTTTATTAGCTTGAGTGTCATACTCTGGTGTACCTGCGTATATGAATATGTCCGCTGGTGTTCTGTTAGTCGTTTTGTGTTTTGTCTTATGATTGTATGTGTAAAGTATTGTTTCAAATTTTGTAAGTTTATTTTCGACGTCTGAGTCGCTGTTAATGATTCTTAATTTTTCGTTAACTGTCTTATGAAATCGTTCTACGTCGGATATGCCGTTTTTACTAGTGGTTATGTTAATAATTACTGCTTCTGATTTTAACCATAATTGTAAAGCTGAGTCTTTGTCTGCTTTTATTTCGTTGAGTTTACCCATTTGGTTGAATACTTGTATTATAGCTCGTTTGGTTTCTAACCAGTCTCTACTTTTTATTTCTATTAACGATGCAAATTTCGAATAGATATCAATGCAAGATAAAAATTGTTTATCTCCTTAATTTTGTATCCCTGTGTTTTGTTTTATGCGATGTTGCAAATCTCACATTCGTTTATTAGATTTTGAATTAAATTTTGATAATCTGGGAAATAGTGGGTTTCTTTGAACCAATTAATAGTTTTTTCAATTCCTGGTTGTAATAATTCTTTGTGTTTTTTTAATATTAGTTCCTTGAATTCTGCAAATGTTTGAAGATCTATTAATTTTTTACTAGTTTTCATTGCCTTTGTTAAACTATTCGGCTTATTATTTCTAAGTAGGCTTCTTGAAAAATTAGAAAATCTGCTTCATTGTGGAAGTATAGTACACTTTTCTTTGTGCATAAATATTCTTTTATTAATTCTTTGGTTTGTGCGTTAGTCATGTCTTTGCATGTAATTTTTATGTTCGTTTTATGAAAGTAATTTGTAACTTTTGTTACGTTCTCGGTTCCTTTTTCAAATTCTATTTGCCGATTATAATAATTAAGGGGTCTTTCTGTGATTAGTAAATGGTTACTGTTATCTTCCTGAGCACTATGTATAGTTGCTCTTGTGCTAATGGTATCTTCGCCTAAAAAGTTTTCGTTTAATTGGATTCTGGACAGAGCATCTGGGACGTATTTAATTTGGAAATCAAACTCATTTAGCTTGATTTTCCATCGTTGTAATTTCATGTTAGGTTCTTTCAGGTTATTTAACCAGACGAGTGGTCTGTGATCTCTAAGGATTTGAATTGGTCGACCAAAAATATAGGACCTAAAGTATTTAGTGGCCCAAACGATTGCTAATAATTCTTTTTCAATCGTTGAATAATTTATCTCATGCTCGTTGAGAGTTCTGCTTGCATAGCATATAGGCTTATGCTCTTGCGAAAGGACGGTCCCTAATGCCATATTACTCGCGTCTGTAGTTGATGAAAATGGTTTTTCGAAATTAGGGTATATTAAAATTGGGTCGGATGTTATGAGTACTTTTAGCTTTTCAAACGCTGATTCGTAGTCTTTGTCATTTATATTGATCTTTGCTCCTTTTTTTAATTTGAGTGTTAATGGTTTTACTATATTAGCAAAATTTGGTATAAATTTCCTATAGAAACCACTTAATCCTAGAAATGATTTAATTTCTTTTGGGGTTTTTGGAATTGGGAATTCGACAATTGCTTGTATTTTGTTGGGATTTGGTTTTATACCCTCAGTTGTGATGATGTGACCGAGAAATTCAGTTTCTTTTCTCATGAACTCGCATTTATCCAACTGTAGTTTTAAGTTAGCTTCTCTAAGCTTCTCAAATACTTTTTGTAGCGACAATATGTGTTCCTCCAATGAAGTAGAAAAAATTATAATGTCGTCTAAGTAGACCAGACAATCCTTAAAAATTAAATCTTCTAAGAGATTGTTCGTACAACGTTGGAACGTTGCAGGTGCATTCTTAAGACCAAATGGCATGCGAGTGTACTCGTAATGGCCATGTTTAGTCGAAAATGCGGTCTTGGGTATTGAACCAGGATCCATTTGAATTTGGTGGAAGCCTTTGGCTAGATCAATGGTTGTGAAATATTGACATTTTCCAAGTTTGTCTAATATGTCATCCATGATCGGGATAGGGTATTTATCATTAATAGTTAGTTCATTGAGATTGCGGTAATCTATGACTAACCGGAATTTTTGCTTTCCAGATGCATCGTTTTTCTTTGGAACGATTATTACTGGTGAGCAGCAGTAAGGAGATTTGGATTTGCGTATGATATTTTGTTTTATCATATCGCTTATTTGTTTATTTACTTCATCATCGTATATTTGTGGATATTTATATGGACGCTTGTAAATTGGGTCCTCATGTTTTGTTAGAATTTTGTGTTTAATTGTACTAGTGAAAGTCAAATTGTCACCTTCATGGTACTGGATATCACGAAATTTATGTAAAACATTTTTAATTTTTTCTTTTTCTTCTGAGTTTAGGTGCTTTAGCCTAAACTCATTGTTTTCTGTTAATTCGTTATTAATAGCGAAGTTAAATGGTCTGTCCTCTTTTGAGGGTGGATCAAGGCACTCTTGTGCGGTCATGTCCTCTTCGACCTCTTCGTCATTATATCTAAAACAAAAGTTAAACTCTCCTAAGGTTACGGATCCTTGTGCATAGTCAATTTTCGCTTGACATGCTTCAAGGTATTCTCTCCCAATCAGAACATCATAATGCTCTGAGAAGTCGTGAATATAGAATTTTTGATTACTCGGACAAATTTTGCTTGCTCCTAATCTTATGCTTTGTTTTAATTCAATAGCACCATTTATGGTGTGAACCTTAAGTGTTTCGTTGTATATTGGAAAATTTAAGCAGTTTGTTTTCATTAGGTTAATAGTTGAAACCTGTGTCAATGACACATTTTAGAACTTCGTCATTCATAATCAATTTTATGAATGGATTTCTTCTGTTTGTTCCGAGGCTTGCTGATGAAAATTTTCGGATGTGTCCATTTTCATCTGCCCACTGTTGCTATCTCTTTGACGTTTAGTCGGAGGGTTTGGCGCATTGAAGCGTGAATGGGGCTGATTTTGATAGTTTAAAGGGTTTTGTGTTCTACCTTGATTTAATTTCTGTTGGAACTCGTGGTGAGCCTTTTGATTTTCTTCGGAATTAGTGTGCTGTTTTTTTTGTACATGATAACTCTGATTCGTGTTGGAATAGCCACTTAAACTGGTGGCTGGGTTGACATTTTGCTGATAATTTCCCGTGTTCCTACGGTTGTTATTTTGATTTCCCTGAACGTTATTAGTTTTGGGTCTATCAGTTACGCTATTTTCGTATAATCCTTCTCTTTGCGCTACTTGTTTAAGTTTCTGTGTCGACGGTGTGTCGTATCTGGCTAACATCATGAAGAGCCTATCGGGTAATTTTTTTGTAATTACATCTTTAATTGTGTTATTCATGGCATTTGTATAAAGTGTCGTATTGCTAGGTATATTTTCTAAAGCTAACTTGTTTAATATAACGTAAGATTTATTTTCGAGATCCTCGATGAACTTACGGACGTTTCCCTGGTAATTCGTGTTGTATAGGCGTCGAAGGAGTTCTTCAAATGGTGTTTGTACTTTGTATTCTTCAATCAGTGCGTTCCTCAACTTCTGCCAAGTGTTGGCTGCTGTCCTTTGTGAAACTCTCTGTGCATCTCCAGCAACTTGCAATTCGATGGCTCCGTATAGGATGCTGTGTTGTCTGACATCTCGGGTTGGATAAAGATGTAGGATATAATCGATCCTTTTAATAAAAGCATTGAGATTTTCTGTTGATCCGTCAAAACTTGGCACCTGTCTAAGTTGTGAAAGGGCCTGGTTGAGGTGTTGTTCTGATAATTCCATCGTCATAATCTTATTTTTTTAAAAGTTTTTTTTTTTTTCTTTAAGTTTGTGGTTCTTTGAACTTTTTTAGTTCTTTGATTTTGCACTTTTATTTCTTTGCACTTTTATTTCTTTGCACTTTGTTTTTAATTTAGTTTATAGTTTGTGATTTATTATTATTGTTTTAATGTTTTTTTTTGTGTGTGTGTCTTATTGATAAGACCCAGTAATAACCTATTGTAAGGATCAAAAGATATGCAAAGCCAGTCGTTATTAACTGTAGAAGCTTTATTGCCCGAAGGGTCAATGTTATTAGAGTACTAATGACTCGAAGGTTCTTGTGCGGATACGTATTCGTTTGTTACACACCGACAACAATTTCGGATTGCGCTTTAGATCTAGGAATTAATTATCCTTTAGCGATCTTTACTTTTTCCCGACGTATCCTACCGGCTGCGCCAATTAAGTTTTACACGTTTAATTACTTTAAAAAAATATATTGCAATTATTTATTTTCACTAACGGCTACTTCTTATATTGAGTACATTCAGATTTGCCTCCCGAATATTGACTGATCTATCTGTTGCGGTCGCTTAGCAAACTTCGTTTTGAGAGAGCTTGAGTCAAAATTGAGTGAAGTTTGAGCTGCGTCAGCAATTATGCGTGGGATAGTACTCTGATGGGAACATTGACAGTGGCGTGATATTTAGGGTGAATTGTTTATGTCTACCAAAGGGGGACAGTTTGATCTTGACCAATGTCGTCAGGCTTTTTGTTTACAGTATTGAACATTTTTATACTTATACTAATGCTTGTGTGCTAAGTTATGTTGAAAGGGTGGGTGCGACTATGGATATGTCACTATATATATATTTTTTTTGTTTGTTTGTGCGATTATTCATTGTGTAAATTACAAACATATTTATTTATTTATTTTTATTGTTTTCATTATATTAAAAATGTAAAAATATTATTTAATTTAATAATAATAAGAATATATTTATGCATGCCCACACTAAAATGATTATGAAATTAACGTTTTAAACCTATCCTTATGAACTTGCTGTTGTTTATTCCTATTATTTTTGATTAAAATGTTATTATTGTCTTCTACTGATACTACTGTATAGGGTCCTAAGTATTCTGGATCCAATTTATGGCCAGATTCATTTCTTAATAAAACTTAATAAAAATTCTATGGCTTCTTTCGACAGTTCCACCTGTCTGGTGATGATGTGCAGTAGACGTTATGATGTCTATTTTTAAATTTTTGCACAATGAATTTATAACCGAATTCTTATACTCTGTTCCCATGTCGGTAATGAACATCTTCATTGGACCGTACTTCAGAATAAATGATTCAAATATTAATTTTGCTACTGTGTTTGAACTTTTAATTGCAATTGGGACGGCAACCAAGTATTTGGTTAAATCACATATTATTGTGACTACATACTCGTTCCCATTCTCAGATGTAGGTAGCGGACCAATAGTTTTCACTCTGTCAAAAGAACTTATTGGTTTTTCTGTCAGTATAAGTGGAGATTTATTATGCGTTGCTATTTTAATTTTTTTAAATATTTGACATTTTCGTATGTACTCAGTTATATAATTAGACATTCCTTTCCAGAAATAATATCGTTTGACCTTGGCCAAAGTTTTTGAAATGCCAGTATGACCTCCTTGAATAGGTTCATAATGGAATGTAGACAGTATTGCCCCTTTTTCTTTTTCAGTTTTAATAAGGGTCACCTGGTTGAGTAGCGCTACTCTTAAAGATTTTAATGTTTTGTTGCCCATTTCCTTGAATATATCAATTGAAACGTGTTCAATGATATTTTCCAACGGTGCCATTTTGAATTGGCTGATTTCGTTTATACC
Source organism: Drosophila borealis (assembly GCA_035045885.1). Classification (NCBI taxonomy): domain Eukaryota; kingdom Metazoa; phylum Arthropoda; class Insecta; order Diptera; family Drosophilidae; genus Drosophila; species Drosophila borealis. Next base: position 27,968 of record JAWNOR010000042.1, on the reverse strand, counting down.
GGCTTTCGTTTCAAGCCTATGGAAGAACTGAACTCTTTGAGCTCCGGATTTTTTGAACAACGCATGTCACAACCTGTCAAGATTTTGAACGGAGTAATCTTTGTACTATTGTTAATAAGCTGTTGTGCTCTACCTACGTGCGTGTACCAAGAACGTGGGGTCTCCAAACTTACACACAATCCTATATGGGCTACCAAAAATTAATAGACTGCCTACTAAGGTATCCTTCTTGTCTGCCAGACTTTTTATTTACCAGAATACACTCGACACAACTGCCGACTATCCGAGCCACTTTATCCTTCAGTTTTGGAATAAAATATGACTTTTCTAGCAAGAATTGCGTTTTCTATGCCGAAAAATGTCCCTATCTGTTAGGAATTTGGATTATCTCCATTTGAGACGGATCTACAATTAATTCTTGATCTGGATCCTTGAACAAAATCTGATTCGCAATGTAAAAGTTCTTGTACCCCTTACTTTCTACCAAATCTCTCACTTCTTTTGTCCAATCGTCAGCTAACTGCGCTTCTTTTAACCGATGCATCAGCCTGTCGGTCAGAACGAAACAAGCTATTCTGCTTAATGCATCTACATGTCTGATTTTCATACCTGAGCAGTGCTCTATTTCGTAATCAAAGTCTTGTAGAAACATCGCCCATCGTGCTACTCTCAACGGCATCTCCTTCTTTTTCATCGTCATGGAGAACGCATTTCAATCGGTTACGATCTTAAATTTCGTTCCCAAAGAGATAAACTTGCCATTTTGTAAAAGCTCCTATGACTACAAGCACTTCGAGTTTGTATGAGTGATACTTTTCCTCGCTATACTTTGTTTTACAACTCATGTACATTACAGGATGCAACAAGCGATCTTCTGAGCTTATCTGCAATAATACAGCCCCAAACCCAAACTTCTACTGCCTGCGTTTATTCCTCACTTGGTTTAATAGTACAATTTTCCAAAATGTACCCTAAACAAGAAGGAAGGGCTATCTTCGGCACGCCGAAGATTTAATACCCTTGCACAGTGAAAATAGTTAATGACAATTAATTAACCGAGTATGGTTAAGATGTCTTGAAATACAAAAAAGTTTTTCATCCAACCTAATTTCGAGCGTTTCTATGGCAGCTCTATGATATAGCTTTCCGATCTTAATAGGATTTTGCATATATATGGGGAGCATAGCTAAACTAATAACTGCAGAGTTTAATCAAGATATCTTAATAAACAAAAAAATGTTCCATACAAAAACTTAATTTTCGACCGATCGTTCCTATGGCAGCTATATGATATAGTGGTCCGATCTTAAAAGGATTTTGCAAATATATGGGGAGCATAGTAAAAATAATAGATGCCGAGTTAAGTTAAGATATCTTGAAAAATAAAGAAAATGTCCATATAACAACTTAATTTCGATCGATCGTTCCTATGGCAGCTAAATGATATAGTTGTCCGATCTTAATAGAATTTTGCATATAAATGGAGAGCGTAGTAAAACTAATAAATACCGAGATTGGTCAAGATATTTTGAAAAACATACAAATTTTCCATACAAAAACTTAATTTTTGACCGATCGTTCCTATGGCAGCTATATGATATAGTGGTCCAATCTTCATAGAATTTGGCATATATATGAGGAGCATGGTACAACTAAAAAATGCCGAGTTTGATCAGGATATCTTGAAAAACATAAAAATTTTCCATACAAAAACTTAATTTTTAACCGATCGTTCCAATGGCAGCTATATGATATATGAGGACCAAAGCAAAACTAATAAATGGTACAACTAATAAATGCCCAGTTTGATCAAGATATCTTTATAAACAAAAATGTTTTTCATACAAGAACCTACTTTTCGATTGATCGTTCCTATGGCAGCTATATGATATAGTGGTCCGATCCAGCTGGTTTTGACATATGAACTGCGTGCAACAGAAAGAGGGAATTCCGCAAAGTTTCATAAGAATAGCTTTGAAACTGAGACTAGTTCGCATAGAAACAGACAGACGGACAGACGGGCATGGCTATATCAATTCGGCTGTTGATACTGATCTATGCTTCTATGCGTTACACGTTACACGACAAAATTATAATACCCTCTACTAGTTCGCATAGAAACAGACAGACGGACAGACGGGCATGGCTATATCAACTCGGCTGTTGATACTGATCAAGAACATATATACTTTATGAGGTTGGAGATGTCTGCTTCTATGCGTTACACATTTCACATCAAGAACATATATACTTTATGGGGTTGGAGATGTCTGCTTCTATGCGATACACGTTTCACGACAAAATTATAATACCCTCTACTAGTTCGCATAGAAACAGACAGACGGACAGACGGGCATGGCTATATCAACTCGGCTGTTGATACTGATCAAGAACATATATACTTTATGAGGTTGGAGATGTCTGCTTCTATGCGTTACACGTTTCACGACAAAATTATAACACCCTCTACAAGGGTATAAAAATGAACCTTCTTCTGTGAAATCTTACATTTGCTCCAATTAAAACGCAAGTTATTTTTTTCTGCCAGTTCAAGAACTTTCTGTAAGCCTTCCTCAACATCTATGCTTGGGATGACGATATCATCCATGTACACGACTGCATCACCATTGTTTATTATCTCACGCATAACAGACATAATAAAACTCGTAAATACTGCAGGTGAGTTTGAGATACCAAATGGTACATACAAAAGCTCATACTGCTCTTTCTGCGTAACAAAAGATGTATATTTCTGCGACTGTGCCTCTATTGGTACGTGGAAATATCCATTCGTTAAATCCAACGTAGTAAAAATCAGTGCTTCCTGCAATTTCCCAATGACACTGTCAATTTGCACCATCGGAAAGTTATCGCGTACTATATTTTCATTCAACCTGCGATAATCGCAACATAGCCGCTTTTTCCCGTTTTATTTTTTGCTACCAGAACAATGGGTGAAGCATATTCGGATGTACTGGTCTTCATAATCTTGTCCGCAAGACACTCTTCCCTTGATCGTCTACATCTTTCTGCTCCCTGAACGCTAAGCGCCTCGGATGCTGGTAAGCTGGTATCTCATCACTGTCTTCATTTCTACGGGAAGAAGGGCTGCGGCGGCTTGCGTTCTCCAGAATGTATAATTCTGTGTCTCGGGTTTTGAGTTGCTTAGGAAATACAAATTCGAGTCTCCAACCAGTCGCCGGTTGGAGCTTCAATATTTGCAGTTGCCCTCTCCGTCTGTCCAGACACCTATGCCTCTTTTGTCCCTGTCTAGCAACTTAGATTTATCTCCAATGTTGACATTATCGCCTTCTCCGAGCGACTGCCCAAATATTACCCCTGTTTTATCCCCTGTAATAGTAACCCTAACTGCCTCCGCCCCCTCAGCTCATGGCCGCAAAGGTAGACCTGCGCGTAATCTTGCCCAGATTGTTGAAAACAATCATGGTGCCTCTTTGGCCCCACCTAATCCTGTTTTACCTGCAGCCCCATCAGCTTCTACTTTAACTGTTGTGTCTTGACTTTCGTCTGACACCACCTCTGAGTCATTGGCAGCCTATATTGCTAGCAAATCTTCTGCTAGCGTGTCAATTACCAAATTTAATATTATTAATTTATTAATATTATTAAATATCATCATTCATAATAAATGTTTCACATGATATGTTTCCAATCATTATAAAATTTTGGCCTCCCCACATGATTGTTCACGATTTCAAGCCAAACGAGAAGGAAGTGCTATCTTCGGCACGCCGAAGATTTAATACCCTTGCAGACCTAACCTTTTCATAATGATCATAGTGCTTTGTCCGTATCTAAGAAGCACAGGGAAATTTGTTAATGGCAGTTAATTAACAGAGTATCGTTAAGATGTCTTGAAAAACAAAAAGATTTCCATACAATAACTTAATTTTCGACCGATCCTTCCGATGGCAGCTATATGATATAGTGGTGCGATTATAATAGGATTTTGCATATATATAAGAAGCATGGTAAAACAAATAAATACATATATATAAGAAGCATGGTAAAACAAATAAATACCGAGTTTGGCCAAGATATCGTGAAATACGAACAAATTTTTCTTACAGCTATATGATATAGTGGTCAGATCTTAATGAGATTTCGCATATATATGAGGAGCCTAGTAAAACAAATAAATGCCGAGTTTGGTCAAGATATCGTGAAAAACAAACAACTTTTCCAGTACAATTTAATTTTCGACCGATCGTTCCTTTGGCAGCTATATGATATAGTTTCCTGATCTTAATTGAATTTTGCATATATATGGGGAGCTTAGTAAAACTAATTAATACCGAGTTTGGTCAAGATATCTTAAAAAACATAAAAATTTTCCATACAAAACCTTAATTTTCGACCGATCGTTCCTATGACAGCTATATGATATAGTTGTCCGATCTTAATAGGATTTTGCATTAATATGGGGAGCGTAGTAAAACTAATAAATACCGAGTTTAGTCAAAATATCTTTATAAACAAAAATGTTTTTCATACAAGAACCTACTTTTCGATCGATCGTTCCTATGGCATGATATAGTGGTCCGATCCAGCTGGTTTTGACATATGAACTGCGTGCAACAGAAAGAGGGAATTCTGCAAAGTTTCATAAAGATAGCTTTAAAACTGAGAGACTCGTTCGCATAGAAACAGAAGACGGACAGATGGACATGGCTATATTAACTCAGCTGTTGATACTGATCAAGAATATATATACTTTATGGGGTCGGAGATGTCTCCTTCTATGCGATACATACCTTCTGCAAGGATTTAAAAGCGTAACCAGCCTGTCACCCTTCTAGGTAACTTCAATACAGGGTTCCATTTCTGCCCCAAAAAACTAAATTCTTCTTCTGACCAAGTCTCTATTCATTATCAGAATGTCAGAGGTCTCATTTCCAAACTTAAACGAGAGGGAAGGGCTATCTTCGGCACGCCGAAGATTTAATACCCCTTGCGGACCCAACCTTTTCATAATGCTCATAGTGCTTTGCCCCTGCGCAGGAAATAATAATGAAAATATACAAGAACAAGCAAAATCTTGGAAATGCTTCTATGACCAACGTATGTCAAGTCATCAAGAATGACGATGTGCGAAAAGTAGCGACCTTGCGATTAACTCCTTTCAAATGTTTACTAAGACATGGTAAAAAAGTTATTGCAAGAATATTCAAAAATATGGGCAATATATGTTAAAAGAACTTAAGAGTAGTGGTACTCAAGACGGTGACCCAAATAAATACAAATAAAAACGAGAAGGAAGGGCTATCTTCGGCACGCCGAAGATTTAATACCCTTGCAGACCTAACCTTTTCATAATGATCATAGTGCTTTGTCCGTTTCTAAGAAGCACATTGTTAATGACAGTTAATTAACCGAGTATGGTTAAGATGTCTTGAAAAACAAAAAGATTTCCATACAATAACTTAATCTTCGACCGATCCTTCCTATGGCAGCTATAAGATATAGTGGTGCGATTATAATAGGATTTTGCATATATATAAGGAGTTTGGTCAAGATATCGTGAAAACGAACAAATTTTTCTTACAGCTATATGATATAGTGGTCAGATCTTAAGATTTCGCATATATATATGAGGAGCCTAGTAAACAAATAAATGCCGAGTTTGGTCAAGATATCGTGAAAAACAAACAACTTTTCCGTACAACAACTTAATTTTCGACCGATCGTTCCTATGACAGCTATATGATTTAGTTGTCCGATCTTAATAGTATTTTGCATATATAAATGGGGAGCGTAGTAAAACTAATAAATACTGAGTTTAGTCAAGACATCTTGAAAAACATAAAAATTTTCCATACAAAAACTTAATTTTCGACCGATCGTTCCTATGGCAGCTATATGATATAGTCGCCCGATCTTAAAAGAATTTTGCATATATATGGGGAGCTTAGTAAAACTAATAAATACCGAGTTTGGTCAAGATATCTTAAAAAACATAATAATTTTCCATACAAAAATTAATTTTCGACCGATCGTTCCTATGGCAGCTATATGACATAGTGGTCCGATCGAGCTGGTTTTGACATATGAACTGCGTGCCACAGAAAGAGGGAATTCTGCAAAGTTTCATAAGGATAGCTTTAAAAGTGAGACTAGTTTGCATAGAAACAGACAGACGGACAGACGGGCATGGCTATATCACCTCGGCTGTTGATACTGATCAAGAACATATATACTTTATGGGGTTGGAGATGTCTGCTTCTATGCGTTACACGTTTCACGACAAAATTATAATACCCTCTACTAGTTCGCATAGAAACAGACAGACGGACAGACGGGCATGGCTATATCAACTCGGCTTTTGATACTGATCAAGAACATATATACTTTATGAGGTTGGAGATGTCTGCTTCTATGCGTTACACGTTTCACGACAAAATTATAACACCCTCTACAAGGGTATAAAAATGAACCTTCTTCTGTGAAATCTTACATTTGCTCCAATTAAAACGCAAGTTATTTTTTTCTGCCAGTTCAAGAACTTTCTGTAAGCCTTCCTCAACATCTATGCTTGGGATGACGATATCATCCATGTACACGACTGCATCACCATTGTTTATTAGCTCACGCATAACAGACATAATAAAACTCGTAAATACTGCAGGTGAGTTTGAGATACCAAATGGTACATACAAAAGCTCATACTGCTCTTTCTGCGTAACGAAAGATGTATATTTCTGCGACTGTGCCTCTATTGGTACGTGGAAATATCCATTCGTTAAATCCAACGTAGTAAAAATCAGTGCTTCCTGCAATTTCCCAATGACACTGTCAATTTGCACCATCGGAAAGTTATCGCGTACTATATTTTCATTCAACCTGCGATAATCGCAACATAGCCGCTTTTTCCCGTTTTATTTTTTGCTACCAGAACAATGGGTGAAGCATATTCGGATGTACTGGTCTTCATAATCTTGTCCGCAAGACACTCTTCCCTTGATCGTCTACATCTTTCTGCTCCCTGAACGCTAAGCGCCTCGGATGCTGGTAAGCTGGTATCTCATCACTGTCTTCATTTCTACGGGAAGAAGGGCTGCGGCGGCTTGCGTTCTCCAGAATGTATAATTCTGTGTCTCGGGTTTTGAGTTGCTTAGGAAATACAAATTCGAGTCTCCAACCAGTCGCCGGTTGGAGCTTCAATATTTGCAGTTGCCCTCTCCGTCTGTCCAGACACCTATGCCTCTTTTGTCCCTGTCTAGCAACTTAGATTTATCTCCAATGTTGACATTATCGCCTTCTCCGAGCGACTGCCCAAATATTACCCCTGTTTTATCCCCTGTAATAGTAACCCTAACTGCCTCCGCCCCCTCAGCTCATGGCCGCAAAGGTAGACCTGCGCGTAATCTTGCCCAGATTGTTGAAAACAATCATGGTGCCTCTTTGGCCCCACCTAATCCTGTTTTACCTGCAGCCCCATCAGCTTCTACTTTAACTGTTGTGTCTTGACTTTCGTCTGACACCACCTCTGAGTCATTGGCAGCCTATATTGCCAGCAAATCTTCTGCTAGCGTGTCAATTACCAAATTTAATATTATTAATTTATTAATATTATTAAATATCATCATTCATAATAAATGTTTCACATGATATGTTTCCAATCATTATAAAATTTTGGCCTCCCCACATGATTGTTCACGATTTCAAGCCAAACGAGAAGGAAGGGCTATCTTCGGCACGCCGAAGATTTAATACCCTTGCAGACCTAACCTTTTCATAATGATCATAGTGCTTTGTCCGTATCTAAGAAGCACAGGGAAATTTGTTAATGACAGTTAATTAACAGAGTATCGTTAAGATGTCTTGAAAAACAAAAAGATTTCCATACAATAACTTAATTTTCGACCGATCCTTCCGATGGCAGCTATATGATATAGTGGTGCGATTATAATAGGATTTTGCATATATATAAGAAGCATGGTAAAACAAATAAATACATATATATAAGAAGCATGGTAAAACAAATAAATACCGAGTTTGGCCAAGATATCGTGAAATACGAACAAATTTTTCTTACAGCTATATGATATAGTGGTCAGATCTTAATGAGATTTCGCATATATATGAGGAGCCTAGTAAAACAAATAAATGCCGAGTTTGGTCAAGATATCGTGAAAAACAAACAACTTTTCCGTACAACAATTTAATTTTCGACCGATCGTTCCTTTGGCAGCTATATGATATAGTTTCCTGATCTTAATTGAATTTTGCATATATATATGGGGAGCTTAGTAAAACTAATAAATACCGAGTTTGGTCAAGATATCTTAAAAAACATAAAAATTTTCCATACAAAACCTTAATCTTCGACCGATCGTTCCTATGACAGCTATATGATATAGTTGTCCGATCTTAATAGGATTTTGCATTAATATGGGGAGCGTAGTAAAACTAATAAATACCGAGTTTAGTCAAAATATCTTTATAAACAAAAATGTTTTTCATACAAGAACCTACTTTTCGATCGATCGTTCCTATGGCATGATATAGTGGTCCGATCCAGCTGGTTTTGACATATGAACTGCGTGCAACAGAAAGAGGGAATTCTGCAAAGTTTCATAAAGATAGCTTTAAAACTGAGAGACTCGTTCGCATAGAAACAGAAGACGGACAGATGGACATGGCTATATTAACTCAGCTGTTGATACTGATCAAGAATATATATACTTTATGGGGTCGGAGATGTCTCCTTCTATGCGATACATACCCTCTGCAAGGGTTTAAAAGCGTAACCAGCCTGTCACCCTTCTAGGTAACTTCAATACAGGGTTCCATTTCTGCCCCAAAAAACTAACTTCTTCTTCTGACCAAGTCTCTATTCATTATCAGAATGTCAGAGGTCTCATTTCCAAACTTAAACGAGAAGGAAGGACTATCTTCGGCACGCCGAAGATTTAATACCCTTGCGGACCCAACCTTTTCATAATGCTCATAGTGCTTTGCCCCTGCGCAGGAAATAATAATGAAAATATACAAGAACAAGCAAAATCTTGGAAATGCTTCTATGACCAACGTATGTCAAGTCATCAAGAATGACGATGTGCGAAAAGTAGCGACCTTGCGATTAACTCCTTTCAAATGTTTACTAAGACATGGTAAAAAAGTTATTGCAAGAATATTCAAAAGTATGGGCAATATATATTAAAAGAACTTAAGAGTAGTGGTACTCAAGACGGTGACCCAAATAAATACAAATAAAAACGAGAAGGAAGGGCTATCTTCGGCACGCCGAAGATTTAATACCCTTGCAGACCTAACCTTTTCATAATGATCATAGTGCTTTGTCCGTTTCTAAGAAGCACATTGTTAATGACAGTTAATTAACCGAGTATTGTTAAGATGTCTTGAAAAACAAAAAGATTTCCATACAATAACTTAATCTTCGACCGATCCTTCCTATGGCAGCTATAAGATATAGTGGTGCGATTATAATAGGATTTTGCATATATATAAGGAGTTTGGTCAAGATATCGTGAAAACGAACAAATTTTTCTTACAGCTATATGATATAGTGGTCAGATCTTAATAAGATTTCGCATATATATATGAGGAGCCTAGTAAACAAATAAATGCCGAGTTTGGTCAAGATATCGTGAAAAACAAACAACTTTTCCGTACAACAACTTAATTTTCGACCGATCGTTCCTATGACAGCTATATGATTTAGTTGTCCGATCTTAATAGTATTTTGCATATATAAATGGGGAGCGTAGTAAAACTAATAAATACTGAGTTTAGTCAAGACATCTTGAAAAACATAAAAATTTTCCATACAAAAACTTAATTTTCGACCGATCGTTCCTATGGCAGCTATATGATATAGTCGCCCGATCTTAAAAGAATTTTGCATATATATGGGGAGCTTAGTAAAACTAATAAATACCGAGTTTGGTCAAGATATCTTAAAAAACATAATAATTTTCCATACAAAAATTAATTTTCGACCGATCGTTCCTATGGCAGCTATATGACATAGTGGTCCGATCGAGCTGGTTTTGACATATGAACTGCGTGCCACAGAAAGAGGGAATTCTGCAAAGTTTCATAAGGATAGCTTTAAAAGTGAGACTAGTTTGCATAGAAACAGACAGACGGACAGACGGGCATGGCTATATCACCTCGGCTGTTGATACTGATCAAGAACATATATACTTTATGGGGTTGGAGATGTCTGCTTCTATGCGTTACACGTTTCACGACAAAATTATAATACCCTCTACTAGTTCGCATAGAAACAGAAAGACGGACAGACGGGCATGGCTATATCAACTCGGCTTTTGATACTGATCAAGAACATATATACTTTATGAGGTTGGAGATGTCTGCTTCTATGCGTTACACGTTTCACGACAAAATTATAACACCCTCTACAAGGGTATAAAAATGAACCTTCTTCTGTGAAATCTTACATTTGCTCCAATTAAAACGCAAGTTATTTTTTTCTGCCAGTTCAAGAACTTTCTGTAAGCCTTCCTCAACATCTATGCTTGGGATGACGATATCATCCATGTACACGACTGCATCACCATTGTTTATTATCTCACGCATAACAGACATAATAAAACTCGTAAATACTGCAGGTGAGTTTGAGATACCAAATGGTACATACAAAAGCTCATACTGCTCTTTCTGCGTAACAAAAGATGTATATTTCTGCGACTGTGCCTCTATTGGTACGTGGAAATATCCATTCGTTAAATCCAACGTAGTAAAAATCAGTGCTTCCTGCAATTTCCCAATGACACTGTCAATTTGCACCATCGGAAAGTTATCGCGTACTATATTTTCATTCAACCTGCGATAATCGCAACATAGCCGCTTTTTCCCGTTTTATTTTTTGCTACCAGAACAATGGGTGAAGCATATTCGGATGTACTGGTCTTCATAATCTTGTCCGCAAGACACTCTTCCCTTGATCGTCTACATTTTTCTGCTCCCTGAACGCTAAGCGCCACGGATGCTGGTAAGCTGGTATCTCATCACTGTCTTCATTTCTACGGGAAGAAGGGCTGCGGCGGCTTGCGTTCTCCAGAATGTATAATTCTGTGTCTCGGGTTTTGAGTTGCTTAGGAAATACAAATTCGAGTCTCCAACCAGTCGCCGGTTGGAGCTTCAATATTTGCAGTTGCCCTCTCCGTCTGTCCAGACACCTATGCCTCTTTTGTCCCTGTCTAGCAACTTAGATTTATCTCCAATGTTGACATTATCGCCTTCTCCGAGCGACTGCCCAAATATTACCCCTGTTTTATCCCCTGTAATAGTAACCCTAACTTCCTCCGCCCCCTCAGTTCATGGCCGCAAAGGTAGACCTGCGCGTAATCTTGCCCAGATTGTTAAAAACAATCATGGTGCCTCTTTGGCCCCACCTAATCCTGTTTTACCTGCAGCCCCATCAGCTTCTACTTTAACTGTTGTGTCTTGACTTTCGTCTGACACCACCTCTGAGTCATTGGCAGCCTATATTGCTAGCAAATCTTCTGCTAGCGTGTCAATTACCAAATTTAATATTATTAATTTATTAATATTATTAAATATCATCATTCATAATAAATGTTTCACATGATATGTTTCCAATCATTATAAAATTTTGGCCTCCCCACATGATTGTTCACGATTTCAAGCCAAACGAGAAGGAAGGGCTATCTTCGGCACGCCGAAGATTTAATACCCTTGCAGACCTAACCTTTTCATAATGATCATAGTGCTTTGTCCGTATCTAAGAAGCACAGGGAAATTTGTTAATGACAGTTAATTAACAGAGTATCATTAAGATGTCTTGAAAAACAAAAAGATTTCCATACAATAACTTAATTTTCGACCGATCCTTCCGATGGCAGCTATATGATATAGTGGTGCGATTATAATAGGATTTTGCATATATATAAGAAGCATGGTAAAACAAATAAATACATATATATAAGAAGCATGGTAAAACAAATAAATACATATATATAAGAAGCATGGTAAAACAAATAAATACCGAGTTTGGCCAAGATATCGTGAAATACGAACAAATTTTTCTTACAGCTATATGATATAGTGGTCAGATCTTAATGAGATTTCGCATATATATGAGGAGCCTAGTAAAACAAATAAATGCCGAGTTTGGTCAAGATATCGTGAAAAACAAACAACTTTTCCGTACAACAATTTAATTTTCGACCGATCGTTCCTTTGGCAGCTATATGATATAGTTTCCTGATCTTAATTGAATTTTGCATATATATGGGGAGCTTAGTAAAACTAATAAATACCGAGTTTGGTCAAGATATCTTAAAAAACATAAAAATTTTCCATACAAAACCTTAATTTTCGACCGATCGTTCCTATGACAGCTATATGATATAGTTGTCCGATCTTAATAGGATTTTGCATTAATATGGGGAGCGTAGTAAAACTAATAAATACCGAGTTTAGTCAAAATATCTTTATAAACAAAAATGTTTTTCATACAAGAACCTACTTTTCGATCGATCGTTCCTATGGCATGATATAGTGGTCCGATCCAGCTGGTTTTGACATATGAACTGCGTGCAACAGAAAGAGGGAATTCTGCAAAGTTTCATAAAGATAGCTTTAAAACTGAGAGACTAGTTCGCATAGAAACAGAAGACGGACAGATGGACATGGCTATATTAACTCAGCTGTTGATACTGATCAAGAATATATATACTTTATGGGGTCGGAGATGTCTCCTTCTATGCGATACATACCCTCTGCAAGGGTTTAAAAGCGTAACCAGCCTGTCACCCTTCTAGGTAACTTCAATACAGGGTTCCATTTCTGCCCCAAAAAACTAAATTCTTCTTCTGACCAAGTCTCTATTCATTATCAGAATGTCAGAGGTCTCATTTCCAAACTTAAACGAGAAGGAAGGGCTATCTTCGGCACGCCGAAGATTTAATACCCTTGCGGACCCAACCTTTTCATAATGCTCATAGTGCTTTGCCCCTGCGCAGGAAATAATAATGAAAATATACAAGAACAAGCAAAATCTTGGAAATGCTTCTATGACCAACGTATGTCAAGTCATCAAGAATGACGATGTGCGAAAAGTAGCGACCTTGCGATTAACTCCTTTCAAATGTTTACTAAGACATGGTAAAAAAGTTATTGCAAGAATATTCAAAAATATGGGCAATATATATTAAAAGAACTTAAGAGTAGTGGTACTCAAGACGGTGACCCAAATAAATACAAATAAAAACGAGAAGGAAGGGCTATCTTCGGCACGCCGAAGATTTAATACCCTTGCAGACCTAACCTTTTCATAATGATCATAGTGCTTTGTCCGTTTCTAAGAAGCACATTGTTAATGACAGTTAATTAACCGAGTATGGTTAAGATGTCTTGAAAAACAAAAAGATTTCCATACAATAACTTAATCTTCGACCGATCCTTCCTATGGCAGCTATAAGATATAGTGGTGCGATTATAATAGGATTTTGCATATATATAAGGAGTTTGGTCAAGATATCGTGAAAACGAACAAATTTTTCTTACAGCTATATGATATAGTGGTCAGATCTTAATAAGATTTCGCATATATATATGAGGAGCCTAGTAAACAAATAAATGCCGAGTTTGGTCAAGATATCGTGAAAAACAAACAACTTTTCCGTACAACAACTTAATTTTCGACCGATCGTTCCTATGACAGCTATATGATTTAGTTGTCCGATCTTAATAGTATTTTGCATATATAAATGGGGAGCGTAGTAAAACTAATAAATACTGAGTTTAGTCAAGACATCTTGAAAAACATAAAAATTTTCCATACAAAAACTTAATTTTCGACCGATCGTTCCTATGGCAGCTATATGATATAGTCGCCCGATCTTAAAAAGAATTTTGCATATATATGGGGAGCTTAGTAAAACTAATAAATACCGAGTTTGGTCAAGATATCTTAAAAAACATAATAATTTTCCATACAAAAATTAATTTCGACCGATCGTTCCTATGGCAGCTATATGACATAGTGGTCCGATCGAGCTGGTTTTGACATATGAACTGCGTGCCAGGGAATTCTGCAAAGTTTCATAAGGATAGCTTTAAAAGTGAGACTAGTTTGCATAGAAACAGACAGACGGACAGACGGGCATGGCTATATCACCTCGGCTGTTGATACTGATCAAGAACATATATACTTTATGGGGTTGGAGATGTCTGCTTCTATGCGTTACACGTTTCACGACAAAATTATAATACCCTCTACTAGTTCGCATAGAAACAGACAGACGGACAGACGGGCATGGCTATATCAACTCGGCTTTTGATACTGATCAAGAACATATATACTTTATGAGGTTGGAGATGTCTGCTTCTATGCGTTACACGTTTCACGACAAAATTATAACACCCTCTACAAGGGTATAAAAATGAACCTTCTTCTGTGAAATCTTACATTTGCTCCAATTAAAACGCAAGTTATTTTTTTCTGCCAGTTCAAGAACTTTCTGTAAGCCTTCCTCAACATCTATGCTTGGGATGACGATATCATCCATGTACACGACTGCATCACCATTGTTTATTAGCTCACGCATAACAGACATAATAAAACTCGTAAATACTGCAGGTGAGTTTGAGATACCAAATGGTACATACAAAAGCTCATACTGCTCTTTCTGCGTAACAAAAGATGTATATTTCTGCGACTGTGCCTCTATTGGTACGTGGAAATATCCATTCGTTAAATCCAACGTAGTAAAAATCAGTGCTTCCTGCAATTTCCCAATGACACTGTCAATTTGCACCATCGGAAAGCCGCTTTTTCCCGTTTTATTTTTTGCTACCAGAACAATGGGTGAAGCATATTCGGATGTACTGGTCTTCATAATCTTGTCCGCAAGACACTCTTCCCTTGATCGTCTACATCTTTCTGCTCCCTGAACGCTAAGCGCCTCGGATGCTGGTAAGCTGGTATCTCATCACTGTCTTCATTTCTACGGGAAGAAGGGCTGCGGCGGCTTGCGTTCTCCAGAATGTATAATTCTGTGTCTCGGGTTTTGAGTTGCTTAGGAAATACAAATTCTAGTCTCCAACCAGTCGCCGGTTGGAGATTCAATATTTGCAGTTGCCCTCTCCGTCTGTCCAGACACCTATGCCTCTTTTGTCCCTGTCTAGCAACTTAGATTTATCTCCAATGTTGACATTATCGCCTTCTCCGAGCGACTGCCCAAATATTACCCCTGTTTTATCCCCTGTAATAGTAACCCTAACTGCCTCCGCCCCCTCAGCTCATGGCCGCAAAGGTAGACCTGCGCGCAATCTTGCCCAGATTGTTAAAAACAATCATGGTGCCTCTTTGGCCCCACCTAATCCTGTTTTACCTGCAGCCCCATCAGCTTCTACTTTAACTGTTGTGTCTTGACTTTCGTCTGACACCACCTCTGAGTCATTGGCAGCCTATATTGCTAGCAAATCTTCTGCTAGCGTGTCAATTACCAAATTTAATATTATTAATTTATTAATATTATTAAATATCATCATTCATAATAAATGTTTCACATAATATGTTTCCAATCATTATAAAATTTTGGCCTCCCCACATGATTGTTCACGATTTCAAGCCAAACGAGAAGGAAGGGCTATCTTCGGCACGCCGAAGATTTAATACCCTTGCAGACCTAACCTTTTCATAATGATCATAGTGCTTTGTCCGTATCTAAGAAGCACAGGGAAATTTGTTAATGACAGTTAATTAACAGAGTATCGTTAAGATGTCTTGAAAAACAAAAAGATTTCCATACAATAACTTAATTTTCGACCGATCCTTCCGATGGCAGCTATATGATATAGTGGTGCGATTATAATAGGATTTTGCATATATATAAGAAGCATGGTAAAACAAATAAATACATATATATAAGAAGCATGGTAAAACAAATAAATACCGAGTTTGGCCAAGATATCGTGAAATACGAACAAATTTTTCTTACAGCTATATGATATAGTGGTCAGATCTTAATGAGATTTCGCATATATATGAGGAGCCTAGTAAAACAAATAAATGCCGAGTTTGGTCAAGATATCTTAAAAAACATAAAAATTTTCCATACAAAACCTTAATTTTCGACCGATCGTTCCTATGACAGCTATATGATATAGTTGTCCGATCTTAATAGGATTTTGCATTAATATGGGGAGCGTAGTAAAACTAATAAATACCGAGTTTAGTCAAAATATCTTTATAAACAAAAATGTTTTTCATACAAGAACCTACTTTTCGATCGATCGTTCCTATGGCATGATATAGTGGTCCGATCCAGCTGGTTTTGACATATGAACTGCGTGCAACAGAAAGAGGGAATTCTGCAAAGTTTCATAAAGATAGCTTTAAAACTGAGAGACTCGTTCGCATAGAAACAGAAGACGGACAGATGGACATGGCTATATTAACTCAGCTGTTGATACTGATCAAGAATATATATACTTTATGGGGTCGGAGATGTCTCCTTCTATGCGATACATACCCTCTGCAAGGGTTTAAAAGCGTAACCAGCCTGTCACCCTTCTAGGTAACTTCAATACAGGGTTCCATTTCTGCCCCAAAAAACTAACTTCTTCTTCTGACCAAGTCTCTATTCATTATCAGAATGTCAGAGGTCTCATTTCCAAACTTAAACGAGAAGGAAGGGCTATCTTCGGCACGCCGAAGATTTAATACCCTTGCGGACCCAACCTTTTCATAATGCTCATAGTGCTTTGCCCCTGCGCAGGAAATAATGAAAATATACAAGAACAAGCAAAATCTTGGAAATGCTTCTATGACCAACGTATGTCAAGTCATCAAGAATGACGATGTGCGAAAAGTAGCGACCTTGCGATTAACTCCTTTCAAATGTTTACTAAGACATGGTAAAAAAGTTATTGCAAGAATATTCAAAAATATGGGCAATATATATTAAAAGAACTTAAGAGTAGTGCTACTCAAGACGGTGACCCAAATAAATACAAATAAAAACGAGAAGGAAGGGCTATCTTCGGCACGCCGAAGATTTAATACCCTTGCAGACCTAACCTTTTCATAATGATCATAGTGCTTTGTCCGTTTCTAAGAAGCACATTGTTAATGACAGTTAATTAACCGAGTATGGTTAAGATGTCTGGAAAAACAAAAAGATTTCCATACAATAACTTAATCTTCGACCGATCCTTCCTATGGCAGCTATAAGATATAGTGGTGCGATTATAATAGGATTTTGCATATATATAAGGAGTTTGGTCAAGATATCGTGAAAACGAACAAATTTTTCTTACAGCTATATGATATAGTGGTCAGATCTTAATAAGATTTCGCATATATATATGAGAAGCCTAGTAAACAAATAAATGCCGAGTTTGGTCAAGATATCGTGAAAAACAAACAACTTTTCCGTACAACAACTTAATTTTCGACCGATCGTTCCTATGACAGCTATATGATTGAGTTGTCCGATCTTAATAGTATTTTGCATATATAAATGGGGAGCGTAGTAAAACTAATAAATACTGAGTTTAGTCAAGACATCTTGAAAAACATAAAAATTTTCCATACAAAAACTTAATTTTCGACCGATCGTTCCTATGGCAGCTATATGATATAGTCGCCCGATCTTAAAAGAATTTTGCATATATATGGGGAGCTTAGTAAAACTAATAAATACCGAGTTTGGTCAAGATATCTTAAACATAATAATTTTCCATACATATGAACTGCGTGCCACAGAAAGAGGGAATTCTGCAAAGTTTCATAAGGATAGCTTTAAAAGTGAGACTAGTTTGCATAGAAACAGACAGACGGACAGACGGGCATGGCTATATCACCTTGGCTGTTGATACTGATCAAGAACATATATACTTTATGGGGTTGGAGATGTCTGCTTCTATGCGTTACACGTTTCACGACAAAATTATAATACCCTCTACTAGTTCGCATAGAAACAGACAGACGGACAGACGGGCATGGCTATATCAACTCGGCTTTTGATACTGATCAAGAACATATATACTTTATGAGGTTGGAGATGTCTGCTTCTATGCGTTACACGTTTCACGACAAAATTATAACACCCTCTACAAGGGTATAAAAATGAACCTTCTTCTGTGAAATCTTACATTTGCTCCAATTAAAACGCAAGTTATTTTTTTCTGCCAGTTCAAGAACTTTCTGTAAGCCTTCCTCAACATCTATGCTTGGGATGACGATATCATCCATGTTCACGACTGCATCACCATTGTTATTAGCTCACGCATAACAGACATAATAAAACTCGTAAATACCGCAGGTGAGTTTGAGATACCAAATGGTACATACAAAAGCTCATACTGCTCTTTCTGCGTAACAAAAGATGTATATTTCTGCGACTGTGCCTCTATTGGTACGTGGAAATATCCATTCGTTAAATCCAACGTAGTAAAAATCAGTGCTTCCTGCAATTTCCCAATGACACTGTCAATTTGCACCATCGGAAAGTTATCGCGTACTATATTTTCATTCAACCTGCGATAATCGCAACATAGCCGCTTTTTCCCGTTTTATTTTTTGCTACCAGAACACTGGGTGAAGCATATTCGGATGTACTGGTCTTCATAATCTTGTCCGCAAGACACTCTTCCCTTGATCGTCTACATCTTTCTGCTCACTGAACGCTAAGCGCCTCGGATGCTGGTAAGCTGGTATCTCATCACTGTCTTCATTTCTACGGGAAGAAGGGCTGCGGCGGCTTGCGTTCTCCAGAATGTATAATTCTGTGAGAAATCAATTCTTAAAACTAAATAACGTGGTTAAGCAGCTCTCGCGTAGTTTTGTCTCGGGTTTTGAGTTGCTTAGGAAATACAAATTCGAGTCTCCAACCAGTCGCCGGTTGGAGCTTCAATATTTGCAGTTGCCCTCTCCTTCTGTCCAGACACCTATGCCTCTTTTGTCCCTATCTAGCAACTTAGATTTATCTCCAATGTTGACATTATCGCCTTTTCCGAGCGACTGCCCAAATATTACCCCTGTTTTATCCCCTGTAATAGTAACCCAAACTGCCTCAGCCCCCTCAGCTCATGGCCGCAAAGGTAGACCTGCGCGCAATCTTGCCCAGATTGTTAAAAACAATCATGGTGCCTCTTTGGCCCCACCTAATTCTGTTTTACCTGCAGCCCCATCAGCTCCTACTTTAACTGTTGTGTCTCGACTTTCGTCTGACACCACCTCTGAGTCATTGGCAGCCTATATTGCTAGCAAATCTTCTGCTAGCGTGTCAATTACCAAATTTAATATTATTAATTTATTAATATTATTAAATATCATCATTCATAATAAATGATTCACATGATATGTTTCCAATCATTATAAAATTTTGGCCTCCCCACATGATTGTTCACGATTTCAAGCCAAACGAGAAGGAAGGGCTATCTTCGGCACGCCGAAGATTTAATACCCTTGCAGACCTAACCTTTTCATAATGATCATAGTGCTTTGTCCGTATCTAAGAAGCACAGGGAAATTTGTTAACGACAGTTAATTAACAGAGTATCGTTAAGATGTCTTGAAAAACAAAAAGATTTCCATACAATAACTTAATTTTCGACCGCTCCTTCCGATGGCAGCTATATGATATAGTGGTGCGATTATAATAGGATTTTGCATATATATAAGAAGCATGGTAAAACAAATAAATACCGAGTTTGGTCAAGATATCGTGAAATACGAACAAATTTTTCTTACAGCTATATGATATCGTGGTCAGATCTTAATAAGATTTCGCATATATATGAGGAGCCTAGTAAAACAAATAAATGCCGAGTTTGGTCAAGATATCGTGAAAAACAAACAACTTTTCCGTACAACAATTTAATTTTCGACCGATCGTTCCTTTGACAGCTATATGATATAGTTTCCTGATCTTAATTGAATTTTGTATATATATGGGGAGCTTAGTAAAACTAATAAATACCGAGTTTGGTCAAGATATCTTAAAAAACATAAAAATTTTCCATACAAAAACTTAATTTTCGACCGATCGTTCCTATGACAGCTATATGATATAGTTGTCCGATCTTAATAGGATTTTGCATTAATATGGGGAGCGTAGTAAAACTAATAAATACCGAGTTTAGTCAAAATATCTTTATAAACAAAAATGTTTTTCATACAAGAACCTACTTTTCGATCGATCGTTCCTATGGCATGATATAGTGGTCCGATCCAGCTGGTTTTGACATATGAACTGCGTGCAACAGAAAGAGGGAATTCTGCAAAGTTTCATAAAGATAGCTTTAAAACTGAGAGACTAGTTCGCATAGAAACAGAAGACGGACAGATGGACATGGCTATATTAACTCAGCTGTTGATACTGATCAAGAATATATAT
This sequence comes from Drosophila borealis, assembly GCA_035045885.1. Classification (NCBI taxonomy): domain Eukaryota; kingdom Metazoa; phylum Arthropoda; class Insecta; order Diptera; family Drosophilidae; genus Drosophila; species Drosophila borealis. Next base: position 7,584 of record JAWNOR010000042.1, on the reverse strand, counting down.
ACTTTATGGGGTCGGAGATGTCTCCTTCTATGCGTTACACATTTCACATCAAGAACATATATACTTTATGGGGTTGGAGATGTCTGCTTCTATGCGTTACACGTTTCACGACAAAATTATAATACCCTCTACTAGTTCGCATAGAAACAGACAGACGGACAGACGGGCATGGCTATATCAACTCGGCTGTTGATACTGATCAAGAACATATATACTTTATGAGGTTGGAGATGTCTGCTTCTATGCGTTACACGTTTCACGACAAAATTATAACACCCTCTACAAGGGTATAAAAATGAACCTTCTTCTGTGAAATCTTACATTTGCTCCAATTAAAACGCAAGTTATTTTTTTCTGCCAGTTCAAGAACTCTCTGTAAGCCTTCCTCAACATCTATGCTTGGGATGACGATATCATCCATGTACACGACTGCATCACCATTGTTTATTAGCTCACGCATAACAGACATAATAGAACTCGTAAATACTGCAGGTGAGTTTGAGATACCAAATGGTACATACAAAAGCTCATACTGCTCTTTCTGCGTAACAAAATATGTATATTTCTGCGACTGTGCCTCTATTGGTACGTGGAAATATCCATTCGTTAAATCCAACGTAGTAAAAATCAGTGCTTCCTGCAATTTCCCAATGACACCGTCAATTTGCACCATCGGAAAGTTATCGCGTACTATATTTTCATTCAACCTGCGATAATCGCAACATAGCCGCTTTTTCCCGTTTTATTTTTTCCTACCAGAACAATGGGTGAAGCATATTCGGATGTACTGGTCTTCATAATCTTGTCCGCAAGACACTCTTCCCTTGATCGTCTACATCTTTCTGCTCACTGAACGCTAAGCGCCTCGGATGCTGGTAAGCTGGTATCTCATCACTGTCTTCATTTCTACGGGAAGAAGGGCTGCGGCGGCTTGCGTTCTCCAGAATGTATAATTCTGTGAGAAATCAATTCTTAAAACTAAATAACGTGGTTAAGCAGCTCTCGCGTAGTTTTGTCTCGGGTTTTGAGTTGCTTAGGAAATACAAATTCGAGTCTCCAACCAGTCGCCGGTTGGAGCTTCAATATTTGCAGTTGCCCTCTCCGTCTGTCCAGACACCTATGCCTCTTTTGTCCCTGTCTAGCAACTTGAATTTATCTCCAATGTTGACATTATCGCCTTCTCCGAGCGACTGCCCAAATATTACCCCTGTTTTATCCCCTGTAATAGTAACCCAAACTGCCTCCGCCCCCTCAGCTCATGGCCGCAAAGGTAGACCTGCGCGCAATCTTGCCCAGATTGTTAAAAACAATCATGATGCCTCTTTGGCCCCACCTAATCCTGTTTTACCTGCAGCCCCATCAGCTCCTACTTTAACTGTTGTGTCTTGACTTTCGTCTGACACCACCTCTGAGTCATTGGCAGCCTATATTGCTAGCAAATCTTCTGCTAGCGTGTCAATTACCAAATTTAATATTAATAATTTATTAATATTATTAAATATCATCATTCATAATAAATGTTTCACATGATATGTTTCCAATCATTATAAAATTTTGGCCTCCCCACATGATTGTTCACGATTTCAAGCCAAACGAGAAGGAAGGGCTATCTTCGGCACGCCGAAGATTTAATACCCTTGCAGACCTAACCTTTTCATAATGATCATAGTGCTTTGTCCGTATCTAAGAAGCACAGGGAAATTTGTTAACGACAGTTAATTAACAGAGTATCGTTAAGATGTCTTGAAAAACAAAAAGATTTCCATACAATAACTTAATTTTCGACCGATCCTTCCGATGGCAGCTATATGATATAGTGGTGCGATTATAATAGGATTTTGCATATATATAAGAAGCATGGTAAAACAAATAAATACGGAGTTTGGTCAAGATATCGTGAAATACGAACAAATTTTTCTTACAGCTATATGATATAGTGGTCAGATCTTAATAAGATTTCGCATATATATGAGGAGCCTAGTAAAACAAATAAATGCCGAGTTTGGTCAAGATATCGTGAAAAACAAACAACTTTTCCGTACAACAATTTAATTTTCGACCGATCGTTCCTATGACAGCTATATGATTTAGTTGTCCGATCTTAATAGTATTTTGCATATATAAATGGGGAGCGTAGTAAAACTAATAAATACCGAGTTTAGTCAAGACATCTTGAAAAACATAAAAATTGTCCATACAAAAACTTAATTTTCGACCGATCGTTCCTTTGACAGCTATATGATATAGTTTCCTGATCTTAATTGAATTTTGCATATATATGGGGAGCTTAGTAAAACTAATAAATACCGAGTTTGGTCAAGATATTTTAAAAAACATAATAAATTTCCATACAAAAACTTAATTTTCGACCGATCGTTCCTATGGCAGCTATATGATATAGTGGTCCGATCGAGCTGGTTTTGACATATGAACTGCGTGCCAGGGAATTCTGCAAAGTTTCATAAGGATAGCTTTAAAAGTGAGACTAGTTTGCATAGAAACAGACAGACGGACAGACGGGCATGGCTATATCACCTCGGCTGTTGATACTGATCAAGAACATATATACTTTATGGGGTTGGAGATGTCTGCTTCTATGCGTTACACGTTTCACGACAAAATTATAATACCCTCTACTAGTTCGCATAGAAACAGACAGACGGACAGACGGGCATGGCTATCTCAACTCGGCTGTTGATACTGATCAAGAACATATATACTTTATGAGGTTGGAGATGTCTGCTTCTATGCGTTACACGATTCACGACAAAATGATAACACCCTCTACAAGGGTATAAAAATGAACCTTCTTCTGTGAAATCTTACATTTGCTCCAATTAAAACGCAAGTTATTTTTTTCTGCCAGTTCAAGAACTCTCTGTAAGCCTTCCTCAACATCTATGCTTGGGATGACGATATCATCCATGTACACGACTGCATCACCATTGTTTATTAGCTCACGCATAACAGACATAATAAAACTCGTAAATACTGCAGGTGAGTTTGAGATACCAAATGGTACATACAAAAGCTCATACTGCTCTTTCTGCGTAACAAAAGATGTATATTTCTGCGACTGTGCCTCTATTGGTACGTGGAAATATACATTTGTTAAATCCAACGTAGTAAAAATCAGTGCTTCCTGCAATTTCCCAATGACACTGTCAATTTGCACCATCGGAAAGTTATCGCGTACTATATTTTCATTCAACCTGCGATAATCGCAACATAGCCGCTTTTTCCCGTTTTATTTTTTGCTACCAGAACAATGGGTGAAGCATATTCGGATGTACTGGTCTTCATAATCTTGTCCGCAAGACACTCTTCCCTTGATCGTCTACATCTTTCTGCTCACTGAACGCTAAGCGCCTCGGATGCTGGTAAGCTGGTATCTCATCACTGTCTTCATTTCTACGGGAAGAAGGGCTGCGGCGGCTTGCGTTCTCCAGAATGTATAATTCTGTGAGAAATCAATTCTTAAAACTAAATAACGTGGTTAAGCAGCTCTCGCGTAGTTTTGTCTCGGGTTTTGAGTTGCTTAGGAAATACAAATTCGAGTCTCCAACCAGTCGCCGGTTGGAGCTTCAATATTTGCAGTTGCCCTCTCCGTCTGTCCAGACACCTATGCCTCTTTTGTCCCTATCTAGCAACTTAGATTTATCTCCAATGTTGACATTATCGCCTTTTCCGAGCGACTGCCCAAATATAACCCCTGTTTTATCCCCTGTAATAGTAACCCAAACTGCCTCAGCCCCCTCAGCTCATGGCCGCAAAGGTAGACCTGCGCGCAATCTTGCCCAGATTGTTAAAAACAATCATGATGCCTCTTTGGCCCCACCTAATCCTGTTTTACCTGCAGCCCCATCAGCTCCTACTTTAACTGTTGTGTCTTGACTTTCGTCTGACACCACCTCTGAGTCATTGGCAGCCTATATTGCTAGCAAATCTTCTGCTAGCGTGTCAATTACCAAATTTAATATTAATAATTTATTAATATTATTAAATATCATCATTCATAATAAATGTTTCACATGATATGTTTCCAATCATTATAAAATTTTGGCCTCCCCACATGATTGTTCACGATTTCAAGCCAAACGAGAAGGAAGGGCTATCTTCGGCACGCCGAAGATTTAATACCCTTGCAGACCTAACCTTTTCATAATGATCATAGTGCTTTGTCCGTATCTAAGAAGCACAGGGAAATTTGTTAACGACAGTTAATTAACAGAGTATCGTTAAGATGTCTTGAAAAACAAAAAGATTTCCATACAATAACTTAATTTTCGACCGATCCTTCCGATGGCAGCTATATGATATAGTGGTGCGATTATAATAGGATTTTGCATATATATAAGAAGCATGGTAAAACAAATAAATACGGAGTTTGGTCAAGATATCGTGAAATACGAACAAATTTTTCTTACAGCTATATGATATAGTGGTCAGATCTTAATAAGATTTCGCATATATATGAGGAGCCTAGTAAAACAAATAAATGCCGAGTTTGGTCAAGATATCGTGAAAAACAAACAACTTTTCCGTACAACAATTTAATTTTCGACCGATCGTTCCTATGACAGCTATATGATATAGTTTCCTGATCTTAATTGAATTTTGCATATATATGGGGAGCTTAGTAAAACTAATAAATACCGAGTTTGGTCAAGATATCTTAAAAAACATAAAAATTTTCCATACAAAAACTTAATTTTCGACCGATCGTTCCTATGACAGCTATATGATATAGTTGTCCGATCTTAATAGGATTTTGCATTAATATGGGGAGCGTAGTAAAACTAATAAATACCGAGTTTAGTCAAAATATCTTTATAAACAAAAATGTTTTTCATACAAGAACCTACTTTTCGATCGATCGTTCCTATGGCATGATATAGTGGTCCGATCCAGCTGGTTTTGACATATGAACTGCGTGCAACAGAAAGAGGGAATTCTGCAAAGTTTCATAAAGATAGCTTTAAAACTGAGAGACTAGTTCGCATAGAAACAGAAGACGGACAGATGGACATGGCTATATTAACTCAGCTGTTGATACTGATCAAGAATATATATACTTTATGGGGTCGGAGATGTCTCCTTCTATGCGTTACACATTTCACATCAAGAACATATATACTTTATGGGGTTGGAGATGTCTGCTTCTATGCGCTACACGTTTCACGACAAAATTATAATACCCTCTACTAGTTCGCATAGAAACAGACAGACGGACAGACGGGCATGGCTATATCACCTCGGCTGTTGATACTGATCAAGAACATATATACTTTATGGGGTTGGAGATGTCTGCTTCTATGCGTTACACGTTTCACGACAAAATTATAATACCCTCTACTAGTTCGCATAGAAACAGACAGACGGACAGACGGGCATGGCTATCTCAACTCGGCTGTTGATACTGATCAAGAACATATATACTTTATGAGGTTGGAGATGTCTGCTTCTATGCGTTACACGATTCACGACAAAATGATAACACCCTCTACAAGGGTATAAAAATGAACCTTCTTCTGTGAAATCTTACATTTGCTCCAATTAAAACGCAAGTTATTTTTTTCTGCCAGTTCAAGAACTCTCTGTAAGCCTTCCTCAACATCTATGCTTGGGATGACGATATCATCCATGTACACGACTGCATCACCATTGTTTATTAGCTCACGCATAACAGACATAATAAAACTCGTAAATACTGCAGGTGAGTTTGAGATACCAAATGGTACATACAAAAGCTCATACTGCTCTTTCTGCGTAACAAAAGATGTATATTTCTGCGACTGTGCCTCTATTGGTACGTGGAAATATACATTTGTTAAATCCAACGTAGTAAAAATCAGTGCTTCCTGCAATTTCCCAATGACACTGTCAATTTGCACCATCGGAAAGTTATCGCGTACTATATTTTCATTCAACCTGCGATAATCGCAACATAGCCGCTTTTTCCCGTTTTATTTTTTGCTACCAGAACAATGGGTGAAGCATATTCGGATGTACTGGTCTTCATAATCTTGTCCGCAAGCCACTCTTCACTTGATCGTCTACATCTTTCTGCCCACTGAACGCTAAGCGCCTCGGATGCTGGTAAACTGGTATCTCATCCGTTCACTATTTTTATTTCTACGGGACGGTTTACGCTTTTCTTCGGATTATACTCGTTATGTCTGTGTTAAACCTGACAGGAAAACCTCATCACCTGCCTAACTTTGGTCTGAGCTCAGCATACATAGGCTTTTGAATTCATTCATTAAATCGGCGCAATTTGGGCTTTCTGTTTACCATAGCTTTGATTCTTGAATTCACTTTCACTGGCCACCCTGCATACAAACTCTGTTCCATGTTTTGTCAATTTCATATCAATAGTTTCAAGAATCGTCTTCCCAAAATAGCGCCAAATGCCTAGTTCAGCTGCCAGCACGACTCCTTCTGAGGCGCGAGGTTGATCCTCCTGCCCGTTGGATCCAGCCGCCCTTCCCAGCTTCCCGCTTTTAGGTGCTGATCCACGCGTAGGCCCCGAGTCCCCGCCTCTGCAGACCTCCATCGTCGCCTGCCCTTTCACCCTAACCCTTGTCGAGTCCTCCTTACGCTCCTGTTTCCGATCCTCTACTGGCGCTCTAGACACCCCCGGGTTGTCTGAACGCACCTCCAACAGAACCCTGGACACCTTGCTGCCCGACCGCGCCTCCAGGATTCTCTCCGCGGGACGGACCGCCGCCCCCTGTCCATACCTTGAATCACTTGGTCTAGCATCGACGTCATTATTAGTAGAGGCACGCCCCACTAAACTGATTTCCGCGTGCACTATCCGTGCGACATCTAGCCCTGATCCGTCCGCTAGCCGTATCCTAGTTTGCACCTCCCTAATCTCCACGTCCTACGCCACCTTCGGCGTCCTAAGAGTAGAAGAAGTGGAAGTAGAAGAGAGTAATGTTAGAGAACCTGAGAGAATTTTCGCCGCAGAACGAAAAATGGCGAATAAGGGTCGTGAGCTGCTGAATCTGATCAGCAGCTTCACTTTGGATTTGATCAGCAGCTTCACTTTGGATTTGGCGAGCGTAAGTGTTAGACGTGTGGACGCGACAAAAAAAAAAGACAGAAAAGGAGTCGCGAAGTGACCGTGTAAGGGGTAGGGATAGATAGTCAAGAAATTACGGTGCAGTAGGGCCTGCGTTCTAGATTGAATCAAAAAGTGTTATTACAATTGAAGTGCTTGGAGTTATCTTTTTTTATTATATTCGGCGTCGAGTAAGAGTTGCTAGGTTCAGCAACACTTTACTTAGCAGCAGAACGACCCGAGCAGCATCCATCACGCTGATCGACCCTAACCCTAGCCGCGGCGGAGAGATCACAGAGGCTCCCTTCCCCTTTCCTAAAACTAACCATTCTGTGGCAGAGTGATCCCTACAACTCCCTACCCCCCTCTCAGTTTCACGTCTCGGCGAACTACAAACTTCTCGTAGAGTGGACCCGGTACGACTGAGTTTTACGACCCCGGCTAAGAACACTACTTTACAAGTGTATAGCAAATATTAACTTATAAAAAATAACTGGTTCTTTTTATTGAAATGT
>JAWNOR010000041.1:0-16787 GCA_035045885.1 Drosophila borealis | reverse complement strand
ATATTAGGGGCCGGCTTGCGTACCTTGATATGGTCTATGTACCATTTACAGCCTTTGTAGTTGGCAGAGTGGTTTCCGCCGCAGTTGGCGCAGAAGAAGTCGGCTTCCTGGACTGCTTTGCAGAGAGGAGATCCTGTAGGGTGCTCTTCCGCACAATTTCCACAGATGAATTGCTTCATGCAGTAATTTTTTGTATCCGTAATCCTGGCAGCGGTGGCATTGTACAATGTCAGCAGATCGGCGGGGGCGTTCTACTATGACTCCTTGGCGGCATAGAAGGTTTATTTTAAGTGCTTCCTTATTGTTGGGGGCCGGTTTGAGGTTCAAGAAAAACATATGTAGCCTGTCTTGCTCTGTGCCATTTGAGGCCTTGCCTTTAGGATTGAAGATATTAACTACATTGTGTCCTTTGTCTTGCATCTCCTTGATAATATAGCCTTGGGCAGTAGAGGACGCCATCTGTTTCATGACAATGCAAAAAGGCTTATCTTCTTGGAGTTGGTAGTGGTAGTTTTGGCATTTCGTTTGTTCCATGAAGGCAACTACTTTGCGGAAGGTTGGAACGTCGCTGGTGTACAGTCTAGTTAGGCCTGAGCCAGACGTGCGAGTCGAGTAGCTGCTTGATGGTATAACTTTGTCCAAGGCAGCCTGGAATTTGTGTATGTCCGTTATGCCCGGAACCATGATGGGACCGGGTTTTCTAGATTTAGGAGGCGGTAGAGAAGGTGCAGGCAGTGCGAGGTCCTCCAGCATGCTGGCTTATGTCTCCATAGCGTCTATTTCCGAATATACCTGATTTTCGTCGGCATCGTTATCGGCAGTGTCTAGAGCTGCAAATCTATTGTGTCTTAGACGAACATCTTTTCACGTTGATGGGATGTCGTCGCTTGACCAGCTGGCTTGGGGTACCCTTGATGCTTGCTGGTTAGATAATCTTTTGGTCTTTCCAGTTTTGTTGGCTTGGTCAGGCGAAAGGGGAGCGTTGGGGCGCTTGCGTTTGGCATTGCCGTTTGTTTATACCGCTCGTCTAGTCGCTTCGCTTGGGCGTCTATAGATCTTATTTTGGAGGTATATGAAGGTGACAAGTTGTATATATCTGAGTTATTGGAGTCGCTGTGCGTGTCCATGCTGAGAAGTATTTATTTGCAAGATTTACCGCAACGGTCCCAAAAAGTCTCAAAAAATATGCTGAAAGATAAGAGCTGCGCTGAAAAAACGTAAACAATGCAATCACAATCACACGCACATGCACTAGAGTTGCACGCGCGCAATAGATAAGGAACGTTTTGCGCTCGCTTCTATGCAGCTGGAGCCGCTTTCGCTGAGTTTTATTGCCCTTGGGCAAATTAATTTGTATTTGTTTTCTATAATATTTTAGTTTTTTTGGAAGCTATTGTTGCCGGCAATAATGTAACAGCATTACCCAAAATTTAAAGTGACGCTTGGCGTCAGAAAGTTTATTAAACGCCGATATTGAATCGTAAATCAATTTGATTTTGTTTTGATTGATACGCACTTCCGTCTCGCTCAACCATCGGAGAGAAACTCAGGAATACCTACAGTATCGCAGACACACCGGCACAGACATACAGACACCCAGGTAGAGAGAGAGAGATACACAGTCAGTCAGGAAGACAGATAGACGGGAATACCAACAGCCTCGCAGACAAACACACCGGCAGCGACAGACCGGCAGACAAACAGATAGGAAAACAGGCAGACAGGCACGCAGACCCACAGACATACGGACACAAAGGAAGAAAGAGAGAGATACACAAACAGACAGGCAGAAAGATAGGCAGGAATACCTACAGCCTCGCAGACAGAAGCACCGGCAGAGACAGACAAGCTGATATACAGACAGACCAACATGCAGACAGAGAGACAGGCAGACGGGCGGACAGACAGACTGGCACACAGATGGACAGACAGAAAGGCAGACCAATAGACCCGCAGACAGTCAGACGCACGGACAGAGAGAGAGAGAGAGAGACAGACAGACAGATGGGAAGATGGGCGGACGGTCACATACACCCACAGACTCGCACACATACAGACACACAGGTAGAGAGAGAGATACACCGGCAGTCAGGAAGACAGATATACAGGAATACCTACAGCCTCGCAGACAAACCCACCGGCAGAGACTGACCGGCAGACAGATAGGAAAACAGGCAGACAGGCACGCAGACCAACAGACATACACAGACAGACAGGCAGACGGATTGGCAGGAATTCCTACAGCCTCGCAGACAGACTCACCGGCAGAGACTGACAGGTAGACTAACAGACAGACAGATATGCAGAGAGAGAGCAAGCCATACGGGCAGACAGGCACACAGATAGACAGACAGCAAGGCAGACCAGTAGACTTGCAGACAGTAAGACGCACGGGCAGAGAGAGAGAGAGAGGCAGACAAGCAGACAGAACGGCAGACCGACCAGCAGATAGATAGGAAAAAAGGCTGACAGACACGCAGACCCATAGACCCGCAGACCCACAGAGACAAAGAGGAAAAGAGAGAGAGATACACAAACGGGCAGAAATGCATACAGAGAGAGAAGAAGACGGGCAGACAAAAGGACAGGTACACCGATAGACAGACAGAAAGGCAGACCAATAGACTCGCAGACATTCAGATGCGCGGGCAGAGGAGAGAGAGAGACGGACAGGCAGACAGACAGTCAGACCGTCCGGCAGACAGATAGAAAAACAGGCAGACGGTCACACTGACCCACAGACTCGCAGACATACACACACACACACACAGGAAGAGAGAGAGAGAGATACACAGACAACCAGGCACACAGATAGACAGACAGAAAGGCAGACCAATAGACTCGCAGACAGTCAGATGCACGGGCAGAGAAAGGGAGTTGCAGACAAGCCGACAGACAGGTAGACCGACCGGAAGACAGACAGATAGGAAGATGGGCAGACGGTCACACAGACCCACAGACTCACAGACATACAGACACCCAGGTAGAGAGAGAGATATACAGACAGTCAAGCAGACAGATCGATAGAAGTACCTACAGCCTCGCAGACAAACACACAAGCAGAGACAGACAGACAGATAGGAAAACAGGCAGACAGGCACGCAGACCCACAGACTCACAGACATACAGACGCACAGGAAGAAAGAGAGAGACACAGACAAACAGGCAGAGAGATAGGTAGGAATACCGACAGCCTCGCAGACAGTCACACCGGCAGAGGCAGACAGGCAGACTTATAGACAGGCAGGCAGACAGGCAGGCATACAGACAGATAGGCATACAGATAGTCAGACTGAAAAAAGACAGACAGACATTCAGGCCGACCGACACAGAGAAGAGAAAGAGAGAGAGAAAAAAAGAGAGAGCGAAAGAGAGACAGACAGACAGGAATACCTACAGCATTGGCAGATGGACACACAGCCCCACAGCCTCGTAGACATGCAAATACACAGGAACAGAGAGAGATAGACAGACAGTCAGGCAGACAGATTGGCAGGAATACCTACAGCCTCGCAGACAGACACACCGGCAGAGACAGACAGGCTGATATACAGACAGACAGACATGCAGACAGACAGACAGGAAGACGGGCAGACAGACAGATAGGCAGACAGATAGAAAGACAGCCAGTTAGATCGACCGGCAGGCAGACAGACAGATAGGAATACAGGCACTCAGACACGCAGACCCACAGACACACAGGAAGAAAGAATGATACACAGACAGTGAGGCAGACAGTTAGACAGGAATAGCTACAGATTCGTACACAAACACACCGGCGGAGACAGACAGGCAGACTGGCACACATACAGACAGACAGAAAGGCAGACCTATAGACTCGCAGACAGGCAGTCACACAGGCAGAGAGAGAGAGAGAGATATAGGCAAACAGAAGACAGACAGGCAGACACGCATACATACAGACAGGAAGAAAGTCAGGCAGACATGCAGACACACATGCATACAGATAATCTGTTTGAAAAAAGAGACTGACAGACAGGCATACAGACAGAAATTCAGACAGGCAGACTTACAGAGAGAGAGAAAAAGAGAGAGAGAGAGAGAGAGGCATACAGAGGGAAGGCTGACTCACAGACTCGACAACAGACAGACATACAGGTAGAAAGAGAGACAGACCGACAGCACAAAGAGGGACATACATTCAGACACACAGGCAGTCAGACAGACAGACAAAAAAACACTCAGGCAGACAGACATATAGGCAGAAAGAGATAGAGACATACACGCAGACCCACAGACCCGCAGACTGACGGAAAATTACGAAAACAGACAGACAGGAATGCAGAAAGAGAGAGGGAGATAGACAGACAGACAAACAGGCAGAAAAACAGGCAGACCGACCGGCAGACAGATAGAAAGATTAGCAGACAGAAACGCAGACCCCAGACTCGCAGACATACCGACACAAAGGAAGAGAAAGAGAGAGATACACACACAGTCAGGCAGACAGATAGACAGGAACACGTAGAGCTTCGCAGACATACACACCGACAGAGACATAGAGGCAGATATACAGAGAGATAGACATGCAGACAGAGAGACAGGCAGACGGGCACACAGATAGACAGACAGAAAGGCAGACCTACAGACTCGCAAATCGACAGTCACACAGGCAGCGAGGGAGAGAGAGACATACAGGCAGACGGACAGGTAGTGAGACAGGCAGACTGACCGGCAGACAGACAGACAGATAGGAAAACAGATAGACAGACACGCAGACCCACAGACTCGCAGACGTAAAGACACAGGAAGAGAGAAAGAAATACACAGACAGTCAGGCAGACAGATACGCAGAAGTACCTACAGCCTCGCAGAAAGATTTAACGACAGAGACAGACAGGCAGATATAGACATACAGACATGCAGGCAGAGAGACAGGCTGACGGGCAGACAGACAGACAAACACACAGATAGACAGACAGAGAAAGAGAGAGAGAGAGAGAGAGAGAGAGAGAGAGAGAGAGAGAGAGAGAGAGAGAGAGAGAGAGAGAGAGAGAGAGAGAGAGAGAGAGAGAGAGAGAGAGAGAGAGAGAGAGAGAGAGAGAGAGAGAGAGAGAGAGAGAGAGAGAGAGAGAGGGAGAGAGAGAGAGAGAGAGAGAGAGAGAGAGAGAGAGAGAGAGAGAGGGAGAGAGAGAGAGAGAGAGAGAGAGAGAGAGAGAGAGAGAGAGAGAGAGAGAGAGAGAGACTGTCTGCGAGTCTATTGGCCTGCCTTTCTGTCGGTCAATCTGGCCGGTGTGTTTGTCTGCGAGGCTGTAGGCATTCCTGCAATCCTGTCTGCCTGACTGTCTGTGTATGGCTCTCTCTTTCTCTCTCTCTCTCTCTATTCATGTGTGTTTGCTTGTCTGCGAGTATGTCTGTGTGTTCGCCTGTGATGGCTGTAGGTATTCCTGTCTCCTTGTCTTTCTGTCGGACTGCCTATTATCTGGCTGTCTGCGAATATGTTGTTCTTCTTATCTGGCTGCAAGTCTATAGGTCTCAGTCCCTTTCTCTCTCTCTCTCTCTCTCTCTCCCTCTCTCTTCCTCCTCTTCTCTCTTGTTTCTTTTTTTACTCTCTCCCCCTCTTTCTCTCGCTCTCTCTCTTTCCCTGCCTCTCTCTCTCTATGTAGATCTGTCTGAATGTCTGTCTGTCTCTTTTTCAGTCTTACTGTCTGTATGCCTATCTGTCTGTATGTCTACATGCCTGTATCTGACTCTGTCTGTCAGTCTCTGCCTGTGTGTCTATCTGCGCGGCTGTAAGTATTCCTGCCTATCTGTCTGCCCGCCTGTCTGTGTATCTCTTTCTCTCTTTCTGTACATCTGACTGTCTGCACGTCAATTGGTCTGCCTTTTTGTCTATCTATCTGTGAGCCGGTCAGTCTGTCTGCGCGTCTGCCTGTCTATCTGTCCGCATTTTTGTCTGTCTGTATATCAGCATGTCTGACTCTGCCGATGTGTGTGTCTTCGACGCTGTTGGTATTTCTGTCTATCTGTCTACCTGACTGTCTGTTTATCTTGCCGGGTGTCTGCCTGTCTGTCTCTGTCTCTGCCCGTTTGTCTGTCTGTTTTCCTAATTTTCTGTCAGTCTGCGGGTCCGTAAGGCTGTCTTCCTGTATGTCTATTTTTACGCATGTCTGTCTCGCTGTCTCTTTGACTGCTTATCATGCCGTCAGCCTCTCTGTCTGTCTGCCTCTCTCTCTATGTGTGTCTGTCTGAATGTATGTCTGTATGCCTGTCTGTATCCCTATCTTTCTCTTTTTCAGCCAGTGTGACTCTGCTTTTGCGATTCTATAGGTCTGCATATCTATCTGTCTGTAAGTGTGCCTGTCTGTCTCTTCCGGTGTGTCTGTCTGCGAGGCTGTAGGTATTCCTGCCTATCTGTCTGCGTGCCTATCTGTGTATCTCCCTCTCTCTTCCTGTGTGTCTGTATGTCTGCAAGTCTGTGGGTCTGCGTGTCTGTTTGCCTCTTTCCTATCTGTCTGCCTGACTATCTGCATGTCTGTCTCTGCCTCTCTCTCTGCCCGTGCGTCTTTCTGTCTGCGAGTCTATGTGTCTGCCTTTCAGTCTCTCTGTCTGTCTCTGTCGCTGCCTGTTTGTCTGTCTGTTGTCCTTATTTTCTGCCACTCTGCGGGTCTGTAAGGCTCTTCCTGTCTGTCTATCTTTACGCTTGCCTGTGTCTCTGTCTGTTTGACCGCCTATCATCTCGTCTCTCTCTCTCTATCTCTCTCTCTTTCCTGTCGCTCTTTCCTGTCTCTCTCCTGTCTTTTTCTCTCTCTCTCTCTCTCTCTCCTCTCTCTCTCTCTCTCTCTCTCTCTCTCTCTCATGTCTCTCTATCTCATGTCTCTCTCTCTCTCATGTCTCTCTCTTCTCTCTCTCTCTCTCTTTCTCTCGTTCTTTCTCTGTGTGGGTCTGTCCGAATGTCTTTCGGTCTGGTTTTCAGTCTGACTATCTGTATGCCTATCTGTCTGCATGTCTGCCTCTCCCTCTCTTTGTCCGTGCATCTGACTGCCTGCGAGTCTATTGGTCTATCTCTCTCTCTCTCTCTCTCGGTTTGCCTGTCTCTTGCTTGCCAGTTTGCCTATCTGTGTGTGTCTACCTGTCTGCCTGCCTGTCTGTAAGTCTGCCTATCTGTCTCTGCCGGTGTATCTGCGATGCTGTAGGTATTCCTGTCTCTCTGTACGCCTGACTGTCTCTGCATCTGTCTGCCGGTCTGACTATCTAATAACCTGTCTGTACGTCTGCCTGTTTCTCTGCCTACATATCTGTCTGTCTGTCAGTCTACCTGCCTGTCTCTGCCGGTGCGTCTACTTAGGCTGTAGTTATTCCTGTCTGTATCTTTGTCTGTCTGTCGGACTGCCTATTACCTGTCTATCTGCGTATATGCGTTTTTTCTTATCTGCCTGCGAGCCTATAGGTCTCTCTCTCTCGCTCTCTCTTGTCTGCCCGTCTGCCCGTCTATCTGTCTACATATCTGTCTGTCTGTAGGTAGGTGTCTCCTGCGTATTTGTCTGCCTGCCTGTCTGTGTATCTTTCTCTCTCTTTCTGTGTGTCTCTGTGTCTGCTAGTCTCTGCGTCTGCGTGTCTGTCTGCCTGTTTTCTTATTTATTTATTATTTATTAGTGGTCGACAAATCGAGTGTCTTCCTAATTAGTCAATACATTATATATAATGTACAATTATGAAAATTAAATGCTAAAAGCCTAGTTAGAGAACACAAATGGTTAGAGAACACAAACCGATGGAGGTGTTTTATTTGCCAGTCCGGCCAGCTGTGCCCCTTTTCACAGCTAATTTTGTCAGTGACGCTATTAGAGCCTACATCTAAGAAGAAGGGTGTAAGTAGGAAAAAGTGCTCTTAAGTAAAATTAAAAATAATCTTAATTTGCTATATTATTTAAGAATATACCATAATAAGAAATTAAGAAGATTGTTAATAAAGTAAAGAACTGTATGCTAGATATACAGAGTGTTAAGTAGATTGGATAAAGAGATAGTAATGGGAAATCACCGACCCGGTGGGGGAAAAGTTACAGCCTATCCGGCAAGCAAGGCCCCTGCTCATAGCTGGGAATGGTCAGTGACTTCCCGAAGGTATCCTGAACGCAACGATTTTATTAGGGGTAGAGAAAGTTCGGTAGAGAAAACGTGATGCAAACTATTGTAATTTTTACATAGCACGCGAAAAGGATTGTGCATAGCGTAGTCTGTTGTGCCCGTCGATAGGAATAAGGGGCGGTAATTTCTGGTTGGTCTAGCCGGAACAGAGAATTGAAGACACCCTAGCAGAAAAGGAGAATCTATAGCGCCAACAACCAACTTATTTTATTTATTTATATGTGGTCGACAAAACGAGTGTCTCCCAATTATTCAACACATTATAAATACAATTAGCAAAATTAAATGCTAAAAGCCTATATAGAGAAAGTTGCATAGCGTTCAAATCGTCTTGAAGACGAGAATAATGTAGGGGATTGGTGTATGATAGAATAAGTTTCACGTCGTCTGCATACATGAGTACTCGGGCATGGGATATAACAGAGGGAAGATCATTTATAAAAAGAGTAAAGAGTAAAGGTCCAAGATGACTACCTTGAGGAACACCAGAAGTAACGTGAACCTGTTTAGAGGTAGTCAGCCTCAGCATTACTCTTTGGGTCCTACCTTTTAAACTAATCCAAAGCAAAAGAGACGGAGGGAAACCTATTCGGTCAAGTTTAAAAAGTAAAATGTCATGGTGCACGGAGTCAAACGCCTTACTGAAGTCAGTTCCTACCCCCCCCGCCCGCCCCGCCCCGGTCCTTTTTTTTTGATCTCCTTCCCCCCCATCCCTCCTCCGCGGGAATATTTTATTACATCAATACCCCGGCTACTGGTCGATTATGGGGGGGGGGGATGTATTGGTTTGATGCTCGCTTCCGCCCCCACCCGCCTTCCGTTTTTTTTCGGTCCCTGCTCGGTTTCATCCCACTTCCATTTTTTTATATTTTTTTTATTTTTTTTTTTTTTTTTTTTTTTTGCCGGGGGGGGGGGGTGGTTCCCCGCACCCCCCTCTCCCGCGCGCCGCCGCATTATACATAAATTCCCTCTGTGGTCGGAACCCCATAATTCCGCGGGGTTAATTTAATAATGGAATATATGGCGCCCCCGCGGGCCCCCCCCCGCTTTACAAAATTCCAATTGGTTCTGTTGAAGTCCGTTTTTTTAACCCGCCTCTATAATAAATTGGGATTTTTTTGGAACCCTTTAGAGGGCTGTTACGCTTTTTTGGCTTGAACTTGTGGACAATCATATGTGGAGGCCAAAATTTGGGATCACAAATGATTGGGAACATATCATGTGAAACATTTATTTTGAATGATGATATTTCACGAGGAGTGGAGAAATTAAATTTGGTAATTGACACGCTTACAGAAGATTTGCTAGCAATATAGGCTGCCAATGACTCAGAGGTGGTGTCAGACGAAAGTCGAGACACAAAAGCTTGCCTACGAGGGGCAACCACAGTTAACGTAGGAGCTGATGGGACTGGAGGGAGAACAGGATTTGGTGGAGCCAAGGAGGCACCATGATTGTTTTTAACAATCTGGGCAAGATTGCGCGCAGGTCTACCTTTGCGGCCAGGAGCTGAGGAGGCTGAGGCAGTTTGGCTAACTGGGACAGGTTCAGGTACGGGGTCTAATGGGACTATTGCAGGGGATAAAACTGGGGTAATATTTGGGCAGTCGCTCGGAGAAGGCAATAATGACAACATTGGAAATGAATCCAAGTTGCTCGGCAGGGACAACAGAGGCAAAGGTGTCTGGACAGACGGAGAGGGCAACTGCAAAAATAGAGGCTCCAACCGGCGATTTGTTGGAGACTCAAATTTATATTTGCTATGCAACTCACAACTCGAATCAAAATTACTCGAGAGCTGCTTAGCCACGTTATTTAGTTTTAAAAATTGATTTCTCACATTCTTATACATTCTGGAGAAATCAATTTGCTTGTCGATGCATTCTGGGCACGACAAACGCAAGCCGCCGCAGCCCTTTTTGGCAATTGCAGCGATCTTGTCGCAATCACGCCCAGTGAGACCTGCACATTTAGCATGCATTATATTCTCACACAGCCAGCAATTAACAAATTGCGGCAATGCAGAATCATCAGACTGCTTGAATGTGCAAGTTTTCTTACAGCACGACATAATTACTACCAGCGTTAAAAGAATAAGTTGCGAGAGCGCAGAGCAAAACGAAACACAGTGCACAGCAAAAATATGCGAGAGCGCGATGCACAAGAAGAAATTTGCAGCAGCGAACACACGCACAAACAAGTGTTTGCACAGGGGAGCACCAAAGCAAAAGAATCAAAGCAGGCAATAACAACAATACGGAACTGACGCCGTGTTTAATAAATGCAATAATTAACAGACTTACGCTGCACAACAGATAACACTTTGCACAAGTTATAAAAGCTTTTTAAATAAAGCACAACAAATTCAAAATTTGGAAATAAAAAGCAGGAATTAAGCGCAAAAATATATAAAAATCTTGGAGCACAAGTAAAACACGTCAATCACTCTCAACTGAGAACTCTCTCTCTTATGTAGAAAGATTACACCGAGAATTGTCCTACGGTTGGTTAACGACGGAAGATTTAGAAGAAGCAGCCTGCTGGAATTGGATGGCAACCGAAGATTAGGGTCCCAATTTAAACCTCGTGAGGCAAAAAGCAGAAATTGCTTCTAAACAGATTCAATACGATCCTGGCTATTGTTATACTGCGGAGACCAGACGCAAGAGCAGTATTCAAGGATAGGGCGAACAAGAGAGATGTACAGAAGTTTCGTTATAAAAGGATCGTTAAACTCTTTAGACCATCGTTTAATGAATCCAAGTACACCTTTTGCCTCATTAACGATGGTATCTATGTGAAGATTGAAATAGAGCTTAGAATCAAAAAGAACACCTAGATCCTTAACTGTTAGTATACGTTGCAATGGAGTATTGTCGATTGTATAACTGACAAGATAAGGTGTAGTACGATTAAGTATCGTAAACATACACTTTGAACAATTGAGCATAGCGATCAAATCGTCTTGATGACGAGAATGATGTAGGGGATTAGTGTATGACAGAATAAGTTTCACGTCGTCCGCATACATGAGTACACGGGCATGGGATATAACAGAGGGGAGATCATTTATAAAAAGAGTTAAGAGTAAAGGTCCAAGATGACTACCATGAGGAACACCAGAAGTAACTTGAACCTGTTTTGAGGTAGTCAGCCTCAGCATTACTCTCTGGGTCCTACCTTTTAAATAAGAACTAATCCAAAGCAAAAGAGGCGGAGGGAAACCTATTCGGTCAAGTTTAAAGAGTAATAGGTCATGGTGAACAGAGTCAAACGCCTTACTGAAGTCAGTGTAAATGACATCAGTTTGCATTTTCGAAAGGAAAGCATCATTTACCAAGGAAGTAAACTTAAGCAGATTGGTCGTAGTAGACCGATTCTTAACGAAGCCACGTTGAACAGGGGAAACAACTGATTTGCAGAAATGCTGCAAATTCGAAGTGATTATTTTTTCAAATAATTTAGGAATAGCGGACAGTTTTGCAATGCCCCTGTAATTTAGTATATCAGACTTTCCACCTTTCTTGTGGAGAGGAATGATATAAGATTCTTTCCAAAGAGATGGAAAGATAGAAGATTCAAGGGATAGATTAAAAAGCTTTAGCAATGGATAAACAAGGGAAGAACTACACTCCTTGAGTAGACAACTAGGGATATTGTCAGGCTTAGGAGAGAAAGAAGATTTGAAAGAATTTATAGCTAAAAGGAGAGAGGAATGGGAAATAACAGGGGGAGGTATAGAACTAGAGGAAGTAATAGTATAAGGGTAAGAATTATTTTAAGGACAGACTGAAGAGTAAGTTGATTGAAAAAAATTAGCAAATAGGTTAGCTGAATCAGAGTCATGGCTAGCTTCATCCATCCCGAGAGAAAAAGAAGATGGCAAACTTGAAGATTTACGCTTCGAGTTTACAAAGTTGTAAAACTGTCTTGGATTTAGGGCAAATTGCCTTTTGTAACGAGTTAGATAATTCTCATAGCATTGAGAATTCAGAAGAAAGAAGTTCGACTTGGCTATGGAATATTTAGCCAAGTCTGTACACGAACTCAGACTTATTAAACTTTTTAAAACATTTAGATTTTATATTTTTTAGATTTGATAATCTGGGAGTAAGCCAAGGTGGGTTTGAAGAAGTAGTCGAAGGAATTGACTAGGGAATACACATATCTAAGAGGGAGTTTAGGGTGTTATAAAATTGATAGCAGTATTGATAGCAGTATTCATGTCATCCGAGTCATATAAGAAAGACCAATCGGTTGCATAAATAAGCTGATTCAGTAATGCATAATTACCTTTGCGAAAGCAACGGCGGGGCTTATTGGCTGATGAGCACGAAGTGAGAGGATTACAATTGAACATTGCAACCTCTAAAGTAGGATGATATACATCCTCAGGAAGAGATAAAGGAGGGGACCTAGACACATTAGAAATAAGGTAGTCGTTAACAAATACAAGATCAAGTGTTCTATACAAATGATTAGAAACTAAATTGATTTGAAACAACGAAAGGTCAAGCATGCAATCTATAAAGTCATGCTGTGCTGAGGGCACGAGATAATTTTCGGCAGTGAAAAGTGACCAAGAGATGTTCGGAAAATTAAAATCACCCAACGCAATAAATAGGTCATTATCACGCACGTGTGAAGAAACTTCTTTAATACAAGAAATATGTTTCATATAAAGTTGAATATCAGAAGAAGGAGGAACATAAGAGCATGAAATATAAATATTCCGTGTAGGAAAAGACACCTTGACTGAGACAATCTCAGCGTCAGTAGGCGTACTAAAACAGAAAAGTTCTGACTGGAGAGTGGCTTTAACGGCAATTAATACCCCACCACCCCAACTCGGCCGATCATTTCTATGCAAAATAAAATTATTCGAAAAAACCTCGAAATCAGATATGGTAGAGTTTAACCATGTTTCTGAAAATGCGATTATATCCGAATCGAAGGAAGTGCTGGCCATGAAACGATTTTTAAGTTTTGAAATGAGAAAGAAATGGTACCCTGTATTGAAGGGACTGGAAGGCTGACAGGCTGGTTACGCTTTTTTGGCTTGAACTCGTGAACAATCATGTGTGGAGGCCGAAATTTGGGATCACAAATGATTGGGAACATATCATGTGAAACATTTATTTTGAATGATGCTATATCACGAGGGGTGGAGAAATAAAATTAAGTTATTGACACGCTAGCAGAAGATTTGCTAGCAATATAGGCTGCCAATGACTCAGAGGTGGTGTCAGACGAAAGTCGAGACACAAAAGCTTGCCTACGAGGGGCAACAACAGTTAACGTAGGAGCTGATAGCGCTGCAGGGAGAACAGGATTTGGTGGGGCCAAGGAGGCACCATGATTGTTTTTAACAATCTGGGCAAGATTGCGCGCAGGTCTACCTTTGCGGCCAGGAGCTGAGGCAGTCCGGCTAACTGGGACAGGTTCAGGTACGGGGTCTAATGGGACTATTACGGGGGATAAAACTGGGGTAATATTTGGGCAGTCGCTCGGAGAAGGCGATAATGACAACATTGGACGGAGAGGGCAACTGCAAAAATTGAGGCTCTAACCGGCGATTGGTTGGAGACTCGAATTTGCTAAGCAACTCACAACTCGAATCAAAACTACACGAGAGCTGCTTAGCTACATAATTTAGTTTTAAGAATTGATTTCTTACAGAATTCTACATTCTGGAGAAATTAATTTGCTTGTCGATGCATTCTCTAAGACAGTTTTACAATTTTGTAAACTCGAAGCGTAAATCTTCAAGTTTGCCATCTTCTTTTTTTCTCGGGATGGATAAAGCTAGCAATGACTCTGATTCTGTTAACCTATTTGCTAATTTTTTTCAATCAACCTACTCTTCAGTCTGTCCTAATAATAATTCTTACCCTTATAGTATTACTTCCTCTAGTTCTATACCTCCCCCTATTATTTCCCATTCCTCTCTCCTTTTAGCTATAAATTCTTTAAAATCTTCTTTCTCTCCTGGGCCTGACAATATCCCTAGTTGTCTACTCAAGGAGTGTAGTTTTTCCCTTGTTTATCCATTGCTAAAGCTTTTTAATCTATCCCTTGAGTCTTCTGTCTTTCCATCTCTTTGGAAAGAATCTTATATCATTCCTCTCCACAAGAAAGGTGGAAAGTCTGATATACTAAATTACAGGGGCATTGCAAAACTGTACGCTATTCCTAAATTATTTGAAAAAATAATCACTTCGAATTTGCAGCATTTCTGCAAATCAGTTGTTTCCCCTGTTCAACGTGGCTTCGTTAAGAATCGGTCTACTACGACCAATCTGCTTGAGTTTACTTCCTTGGTAAATGATGCTTTCCTTTCGAAAATGCAAACTGATGTCATTTACACTGACTTCAGTAAGGCGTTTGACTCCGTGCACCATGACATTTTACTTTTTAAACTTGACCGAATAGGTTTTCCTCCGCCTCTTTTGCTTTGGATTAGTTTAAAAGGTAGGACCCAAAGAGTAATGCTGAGGCTGACTACCTCTAAACAGGTTCACGTTACATCTGGTGTTCCTCAAGGTAGTCATCTTGGACCTTTACTCTTTACTCTTTTTATAAATGATCTTCCCTCTGTTATATCCCATGCCCGTGTACTCATGTATGCGGACGACGTGAAACTTATTCTATCATACACCAATCCCCTACATCATTCTCGTCTTCAAGACGATTTGAACGCTATGTAACTTTGGTGCTCGGCCAATCAATTGCATCTGAATTGTTCAAAGTGTATGTTTATGACATTTAATCGTACTACACCCTATCTTGTCAGTTATACAATCGACAATACTCCATTGCAACGTATACTAACAGTTAAGGATCTAGGTGTTCTTTTTGATTCTAAACTCTGTTTCAATCTGCACATAGATACCATCGTTACTGTGGCAAAAGGTGTACTTGGATTCATTGAACGATGGTCGAAAGAGTTTAACGATCCTTTTATAACGAAACTTCTTGTTCGCCCTATCCTTGAATCTCCTTCTGCCTGCGAATATGTTGTGCTTCATATCCTCTCTCTCTCTCTCTCTCTTCTCTCTCTCTCTCTCTCTCTCTCTTTGTCTCTCTTATTCTTCTTCTCTCCCTCTCTCTCATTCTCTCTCTCTCTCTCTCGCTCGGTCTGCCTGTCTCTTTTTCAGTGTGACTATATGTTTGCCTATCTGTCTGTATGTCTGCCTGCCTGTCTGTAATTCTGCCTATCTGTCTCTGACGGTATGACTGTCTGCGAGGCTGTTGGTATTCCCGTCAATCTGTCTTCCTGACTGACTGTGTATCTTTCTCTCTACCTGGGTGTCTGTATGTCTGTGCCGGTGTGTCTGCGATTCTGTAGGTATTCCTGTCTATTTGTATGCCTGACTGTCTGTGTATCTTTCTCTCTCTTCCTGTGTGTCTGTATGCCTGCGAGTCTGTGGATCTGTGTGTCTGTCTGCCTGTTTTGTCTGTCTCTCTCTCTGTATGCCCGTGCATCTGACTGTCTGCGAGTCTGTTGGTCTGCCTTTCTGTCTGTCTATCTGAGTGCCTGTCTGTCTGTGTGCCCGTCTGCCTGCCTCTCTGTCTGCATGTTTGGCTGTCTGTATATCAGCCTGTCTGTCTGTCTGCCTGTCTCTCTGTCTGCATGTATGTCTGTTTGTATATCAGCCTGTCTGTCTATGCCAGTGCGTCTGTCTGCAATGCTGTAGGTATAACTGTCTATCTGTCTGCCTGACTGTATGTGTATCTTTCTCTCTTCCCGATTGTCTTTATGTCTGCGAGTCTGTGGGTCTGTGTGACCGTCTGCCTATCTTCCTATCTGTCAGTCTGTCTGCCGGTCTGTCTGTCTGCTTTTCTGTTTGTCTATCTGTGTACCTGTCTGTTTGTCTGCCCGTCTCTCTGTCTATATATCTGTCTGTCTTTAAGTCTACCTGTCTGTCTCTGCCGGTGTGTCTGTCTGCGAGGCTTTAGGTATTCCTGCCTGTCTGCATGTCTGTCTGTGTATCTCTCTCTCTCTCTCTCTCTCTCTCTCTCTCTCTCTCTCCGGTGTGTCTTTGAGTCTGTGGGTCTGCCTGTCTGTCTGCCTGTTTTCCTATCTGTCTGTCTGCCTACCGGTCGGTCTGCCTGTCTGTCTGCCTGTCTGCCTGTCTCTCTCTCTTCTGCCCGTGCGTCTGACTGGCTGCGAGTCTATTGGTCTGGCTTTCTGTTTGTCTATCTGCATACCTGTCTGTCTGTCTGCCCGTCTAACTGTCTCTCTGTCTACAGATCTGTCTTTCTGTAAGTCGTCCTGTTTTTATCTGCCGGTGTATTCCTGCTTATCTGTGGGCATGCCTGTCTGTGTATCTCTCTCTCTCTCTCTGTTCCTGTGTGTCTCTATGTCTGAGGGTCTGTGGGTCTGCGTGTCTGTCTGCCTGTGTTCTTATCTGTCCGCCGGTCGGTCTGCCTGTCTCTCTCTCTTTCTGTCTGGGCGTCTGACTTTCTGCGAGTCTATTGGTCTGCCATTCTGTCTAGTTATCTGTGTGCCTATCTGTCTGTCTGCCTGTCTCTCTGTCTGCATGTCTGTCAGACTGTATATCAGCCAGTCTTTCTCTGCCGTTGCGACTGTCTGCGATGCTGTAGGTATTCCTTTCGATCTGTCTGCCTGACTGTCTATGTATCTGTTTCTCTTCCTGTATGTGTGTATGTGT